>PPHD01023979.1:0-12281 GCA_002909625.1 Bambusicola thoracicus
TGCAAAAACATTCTGAATGGGTAAAGAAAAACAATCAAAAAATTGAGACTATCAGCAAAAAGGAAGCTATAGTTGGCAGACTGAGCAGGGATGTGGGCAGGAGGAGGTGGCAGCAGAACAAGACGGGGAGAATGGCAACAAAGTGTAAAGGGAACAGCAGCACAGCCAGGAGTTGAGAACGTCCAGGTCTGGGCCATGGGATGAGACAGCCTCATGCATGCATCATTTCAGAGAACTGACGTAGCAAAGTCTTACAGATGCTGCGAGGGGAGAAGCGCAATGGCTGGGATGGGAAGTGATTAAGGAGTGAGTAAGGATCCCAGCACAGGCAGAGCAAGGGGAGGACTGGCAGCTCTCCAGGGAGAACCACAGGCAGACACAGATGGGAAAAAAAACAAAGGAAAAATCCTCAAACTGTTCCCGAAATCTCCTGGAACGGTGAGACAACAAAGAGTGTTTCAGCAGTAAGTCAGCCATCCCACACCGGGTTAGAGATGAGGGAATAACAAGAGGAGATCAGGGAGGGAGGGAGCAGAGAGGGATCTGGGTGTCCTGGTGGCCAACACGGTGACCATGAGCCAGCAGGGCGCCCTGGTGGCCATGAAGGTCAATGGTACTTGGGGTGCATTAAAGGAGCATGGCCAGCAGGGCAAGGGAGGTCACATCTGGAGTGCTGTGTGCAGTTCTGGGCTCCTCAGTTCAAGTAAGAGGGAATTGCTGGAGAGAGTGCAAAGATGATGATGGGGGCCTGAATCATCTCCTGTATGGGGAAAGGTTAAGAGCCCTGGGGCTGTTTGCCTGGAGAAGAGAAAGTGGAGAGGGGATCTGATCAGAGTTTATTGATATCCAAAGGACAGGAATTGAGTGGATGGGGCCAGGCTCTTCTCAGTGGTGCCCAGTGACAGAAGAAGGGGCAATGGGCACAAACTGGAACACAGAAGTTCCATCTGAACATGAGGAAATATTTATTCACTATGAGGGGTGACAGAGCCCTGAAATGGGCTGCCCACAGAGGTGGGGGAGTGTCCTTCTCTGGAGATACT
This sequence comes from Bambusicola thoracicus, assembly GCA_002909625.1. Lineage (NCBI taxonomy): Eukaryota > Metazoa > Chordata > Aves > Galliformes > Phasianidae > Bambusicola > Bambusicola thoracicus. Next base: position 1,044 of record PPHD01023979.1, read on the forward strand.
CAAAGTCTTCCTCCTCATGTGGACTGGATTTTATTTATTGGGGTGGGAGGGAATAAGAGGAAGCGTGCTCCCATTGCATTACATTTCTGCCAGAAACCTTGATGCAAACACATTTGCTTTCAACAGACCGGTGCTGAAAACCCAAAACTCTACGGGCTGCTAATTAAGCTACCCTGCAAACAGAGAGCTGCTTTTATTCCACTGTACAGCCCATGCACATCCACACCCACAGGGCTCCATGCCACACAGCAAATTCAAGAAGTGCCACCCCAGTGCCTCAGTCTGGACATTCCTGAGTTACACCATCGGGTCATTATCCTCACCCAGGCTGCCCTGAGTCATCCAAGCCTCTTTAAGCTAAAACATGGGAAACTGAGGTTAGATGTTAGGAGGAAATTCTTTACTCAGAGAGCGGTGAGGCACTGGAACAGACTGCCCAAGGAAGCTGTGGATGGTAGCATTGAAAAGGCCAGGTGGGATGGGGCCCTGGGCAACCTGATCTGCTGGAGGACAGCCCCATCATGGCATGGGGTTGAAACTGGGCGATCTCTAAGGTCTCTTCCAACCCAATCATACTATGATGCTAAGACCCAAGCAGCGCAGCTTTCATCCTGCAGTCACATCCCAGGCTGGGACGTGGGCCAGCATCTCCGCAGGGCACCGTCCTGCTCCATTAGAGATAACAACCTGCTCTGAGCTCCTGTGCTGCATCCTCAGCGCCCCAACTGCTGCTCTGAGAGCTCTGAGCACACACAAACACGCCGCTGCGTGGGACATAAGAAACGCTCGAGCCATTTTCTCCTATTTCTTCCATCATCTGCACAAGTTTAACATTCCAGTGTTAACTTCATGAAAATTAGATTTTTTTCCCTGCCACGAGGTTAAAAAAAAGCCACCACAAAAATACCTAAAAATATCTGCCCCTATAAACACTCAGAGGCCACTTCAGCTTATTTTGTTTTTCTTCTGCTTCAAAGACGACGCAGATCACAAAGGTCTTCAAGATCCCCACTGGATTCTTCCTGCAGTCTTGTCATAGCGGGATGAATGGCTTTGTGTGTTCCCACAACAAAGAACCATCCCAGGAATGCACAATACGAAAGCTGCTCCAAATGACCAAAACATTCCGTTCTCCATCTTCCCATCAGAAAAGGGGACGGCCAAATCTGAGTCACCCAGGCTCTGATTCAAGAACAGCTCTCAGCTAAATGCAGATGGGTGTTCAGAAAGTACCTCTCACCAGGAGCGATATAAATGGACACATGAAGCACCTGCAATGGAGGCCAGGCATCATAACAGCATAGGTCCAACACATAGGAACAGCAGGAGGTGCTGAGATCCCATTTATCTCTCACATAGGGTAGAGGGGTTGGAAACAAAACCTATGTTGCCAAGGCTGAAAAAGGTTTGTCTTCAAGTTTCCCTGCTTTACCCACCCCTCCTGCCCTCAGCAAGGCACGTGGGTACCCATTTGCCACATGCAACACCATCCCATTCCAGATGGCCATAGTAACAAAGCAGATCCTCAAACCCAGCACGCTCCCTAGAAGGAAACTCTCCCCCACACACTGAACAAAACCAACTGATGCGCATTATCAGCAATTCCCAAAGCGATTCTTGGGATACAAAAAGGTTCACACAATGAAGCCTGCTTTTACCCGCTTCCATCTCCGATGATGTTTTGTGATGCAGTGGCTTGTGTATTATTTCAAACACTCAGCCAGCTTTCTGCACGTGAATGCTGAGGATGAGGAACCCCGGGGGTTCTGCACACAGCCCTATGGGAGCACATATGCAAGCAGAAGGAGCACAAAGAGTTCCAGCCATTTGCAGCGCTGCTGTAGAATGATGCAGTCGCGTGGCTGCGTGCACAGAGATTCTTGTATTAATAATAAAGACAAAGCCTGGGAAGTCCAGGAATTCCACCTTCAGCTGCTGGCGATGTAATAACAGCCGCTCCATATGGAGAAATGGAAGGAGGGAGAAACAACCTCACATGATGCCAAACAGTGCATAGCTGAGCTCAGCAGCACCTGGGTTTGGAATATCCCTTGCATGCACATCCAGGAGAGTTAAGCATAAATGCAGGATCCAAACTTCCTACCTATGTTCTGGCTCTGTATCTCAGAGCCTTCAGCAGGGCTTTGCCCATAGCATTACTGGTTGCAGGAACCTCCAGTGCCAATGCTGCAAACAGAGCATCCCTGAAACCCAACGGCTACAGAAGGAGAGGATCCACCTGAAGGAGCTCTTCACCACTTCAATGAGCACAAAAGATAAAGGCAAAAAGCTTTCAGTGTTGTATTCATTTATTAGGCCTCATACAAGACCATCACTGCCCTAAAGGTAGTGGTATCTATTAAAGTTACGTAAAGTGGCTTCATTTCTTGTTTCTGGGCATTTGTGCTGCATTCACTTCATGCTTTCAAGCTTTTCTGCACTCCATTCCCCCCAGAAAAATTGAGACTCTCATCCCATAAAGCTCAAGCTCAGAATCATTACACGGCTGCCCACTTCCCTGCAAGCCACAGGCAAGCACAGGTTAAGATTTGGTGCCCCAGGCTCATGGCAGTGCTGGAAAGATGGGGGAGAGGGCTTAAGAGAAGGATTTTGCCTTGAAAGCAAAACCCCAAAGCCCGAATGGTTTGAGTCTGGTCTGCAAAAGGGACAGGAAACAAATCCAGTACACATAAACCCCACGGTCTGATAAAGCCAAACTGCAGCTCTGCTAGAAGGGAAAAGCTGATGCTGAGAAGGAAGGGGGGGGTTATCTTTTAATTCCTTCTGATGCCCCATCTGATCGCAGGCAATCATCCCATCCCTTCTCACTTCTCTGATTAGTTACCGTTTCCAACAAGCAATCAGAAACCTATTTCTGCAGCACGTGTCGGATTAGGATTAAACCCTTCTGTTTCACTGAAGCATAGAGGAAATAAGAGACTCTCGTCCTTAATTAAGGTCAGAGTCCTCTCCCAAGAAAACATTTCCTCCTCCCATAGAGAAGCAGGAATGGAAGCACTGTACTGCCATCAGATAAGGGAAGAGCCCTGGCATCCCCTGCCCTCTGCTGCCATGCTGCTGCAGCAGAACTCACCAGGATCCTCGGCCAGAGAGTTCCCTGGTTGCCATCAGTTTCCACCCATCTCCCAGAGGTGATTAACATCTAAGACAGCCCCGCGCTGAGCTTACTTCCTCACTCAAGTTTTGCAGTAACTGGCACGGAACGCCTGCAGGCCTTTCATTTGAAGCCTTCACGCCTCTTTAAAACTACTTCTGAGCACTCCGATGGATCCATCGCTCTGTGCCTCAGTGGTAAAACAAAGGTTACTAAAGGAGGAACATACAAAAGCATCCCACTGCATCCTATAACTAAAAACCGCACGGTGAGACCTGAGGTGAATGATTCCACTGGAGTCATTCTGGGCGTGCTGGTGAGCTCAGCTCCTCCTGCGGCCCAACATCTGATGAAGAGAGGCACTGCAGATAGCAACAACCCCATGTTCATTACAGAGCAGAACCATCCCCAGCCTGGGAGCTGCAGGAGCTCCTGCTGCCAGCTGTTAAGCCCTGGAGGAGGGGACGGTGTCCTACAGAAATAACAGGGGTGTGACAGCAACACAGCATCGCTCGTGTGGGAAAGGAGTGACACACATGGAGCTGGTAGAGCTGCCATTCCTACAGGGACAGAGCTGATAACAGCAATTCAGACCAGACCCAATGGCTGCCATAACTCAGCCCTGCCACGAGCCCCGCAGAAGGAGCTGAACTCATGGGATCTCCCTGCTGTTGAGCCCTTGATTTAATACAGCATTAAAGTTCACCCTGACACCTTATCTGTGATTCACTGGAACTCAGGTTTACACCCCGAGTCCCATCCCTGTGCTGGCAGCATTGGGGCAGTGCTGGTGGCACTCCCTGCAGCACCCTTCTCCCCTCATCCCCCCAGCCATGAAGCTGACCAATGCCACACACACTGATGGCTGCTCTGTCCCCAGCCTCACCAAGCACTGCAGCTTGCCTGGACCACAGCTGGCACCAACAACAAGAGGGAGGCTGGTAGCAGCTCCCTCTTGGCCAGTAAGCATTGGTCAGAGCTTCTTTCTTTGCTACCTGAAGCCCCAGCACAACAGCACTCAGAAGAGCCAGGAGCTCAGGTGGCTCACAGACAGCACAGCACACGATGCTTCACCTCTTACTCAAATCCTTATCCAAACTTTGGATGGAGCCAGGAGTTGATGATCCTTATGGTTCCCTTTCAACTTGGGACATTCTATGATTATACCATTTCCCATCCTCATCGATGATCAAAAATCATCATTTTGGCATGCTGGATCAAATTGGATCCTTATCAGACAGCACTGCTACGTTATCCCCTTCTTGCCCTGCACCACACCTTGCAATCTGTCACTGACTTCAGACTGTACCAGGAGTGAAGAAGCTGAGGTTGCAGCACTGAGCCATGCACACAGCCACAGGATGGCTGCCCACTGCGTTACATGGGGAGGTTTGACATGGGTTGATACACTGCAGGACCACAGCTGTGATTTCCTAAGCAGGCCAAGATACAATCACACCTAGACAAGCATAGAGGGGGTTACAGGCAACAGCCTGAGCACATTACAATGCAGACTAAGAGCACAGCATCTCTAACCCAATCTGGTCCTGTTTCACCCCAAAAGAGAGAGTAAAAACCAAGTTGTTACCTCTTCTAGAAAGGGCACTCTCCTGGTTTTTGGCACCCCAAGGCAGAATATATCACAGAGTTCCATCAATCACCCACCCAGGAGCACCCGTTGGGCTGACATTTCCACATTTATGTGCTGGAAGTAATCACACATAACCTTATTCCACATGTAGATGCTCCTAACACCACACATCACTGCTCCTCCCAACAGCAAACAAACTGCCACAGTATGGCTGTTTAATCTCATGGATTGAGGCATCTCCTCAATTAGCCTTGGCCAATGGGATTCCCATAGTGCTTCAAAGGGGACACCTAAGCAACGCAGCCGTAAGGCTCCAGCATCAGGCACTTGGGCTCTGGAAGTCCTGACAGCAGGTGATTAAGCAGGTTGAGCTCAACAGAAGACACAACCAAGCACAAAAAGGCAAAAAGAGCCTCTTATTCCAGGTTTGTGCCACATTGTCCATCATTGAACCTCCATTAGCAGTGGCTGCTGGATTGATGACCAACTAGAACATCCCACGTTGACAAGCTTGGAGGAAGAAGTCCAGAGAAACAGGAGTGCTTATTCAAGGTTGCAAGCTGACCTACTCCAGTTTGCACAGACCTCGGTGTTATAAAACAAACAGCTATCAGATAAATACAGCACTTCCACCACCAGCATGGGCTTCATGCAGGGGGCTGACCAGAGGCAGCATCACAAACACCGCACAGCGGGCACATACGAGGCTAAAAAGCTCATTAAACACATCTCAGGGCACAGCTGCCTCTCTGCACCTTCCAGGAGAAGCCTCCTTTTCCAGGGCTTCTCCCAACACAACGCTTTCTGCTGCAGAGTTGTGACTGCAGGTTGCGAATGGGAGCGTTTGCAGGGCTGGGAAAGCACTGCTTGCTGCAACAAGCGGCTGCTCCCCGCCTGGCAGCGCTGCTGAAAAGTTTCCAGCACTAATTGGCAGATGCCGGCGTTCCCAAAGCATGATGCAACAAACAACGGGGCAGGAATTTGTCAGTGGAAGGAGGAGAAAGGGACCCGGGGCAGACAGATGGGTCAGATCACCCCGTGGGGTTTTCACCACCCCAGGTGCTGGTGAACTCCTGGTGTAACCAACACCCACGTATGCTTCCCCTGCACTACCCAAAGTAGTCGGTAAAATCCAAGTGGATTACCATCGACCAAGAGCTGCGGGACGAGCAATGCACTTTTACTTGCATTACCTACCTTAAAGGACCTGCATGGGGGAGCACAGGAGGATTCAGAGCTCCTCAACCCGGAGCTCCGCATATCCAACACCCGCAGCTTTCATGCTCAGACCTCAAAGCAGCGAGAGCTGCGACACCATGCAGCTGGGAGGAGCTGATAGAGAGATGGAAAGGATTTCCCCAAGATCACACAGCGGGGATGGGCCGTTTCCCACCTCCATCAGCACACGGAAGACTTGGGAAGTCATTCTGATTGATCATAGAGTATAAATGCTTAAGCATAACCAGTTGGCTGTCCCAGGCACAGATGGAGTCACTGATGGAGAGCTGAGAATGCGAACTCCCACAATAAACAAACAACTCACCCAGCTCAGGTCAGCATCACATCCGATCCCAGCACCCCAGAACTGATGGCAAAACATGACAGTGCTCAGTGCTATTTCTTCACACGTACTTCTCGGCTCACGCTCTGCCTGAAGCAACCGCAGTCGTTTTATGGACACCATCTCACTCCTTTATAAAACCAAGAACAGTGCCACGTCATGGGAATCCACGCAGCCCAATGCAGGAATCCTGCCTTCCTTCTTTGTTCAAGTGAGGTTTCTTTGGGTTTTTTTTTTTTCCAGGAACAGCACTAAGTGCGCCGTGGAGGTGCCAGACTCGGTCACATGCGGTGAAGTCATTTTTCCCACTGCTGGCTTACAGCAATACGGGAGTGAGAAGTTAAACCCAAACACCAATAAAGCGAATTGAATTTGTCCCATTTCACACCACGGCTCAACAAAGCGTTCGCTCTGGGCTCCCAAAGCGAGCTCTGGCAGTTTGCCCTCCTTATCAGCAGCTCTGATTCAGGTGTCACAAAGCCAGGTGTATCACAAGGCCCCGGCCCTGCTGGGCTCCATGTTCCCAGTCATACCAAGCAGCAATACAACACCAGGCAGGCACTGCCAGCCATCTAATGCAGCAGCAGGAAGCGTTTGCTTGCCCCTTATCAGCAGCTTCCATGGCTGTTCTTGTGCTCCCCTGGGAGACAAAGGGGAAAAGAGGTCACGAGGCATTACTGAGATCTGGGTTTTGAGAAATAATAGCTGTCTCTGAGCCAAGCCCACGCCAATGTCTGATGTAGGTGAGCAACAAGTCATGCTCAGGTCCCAATGCCTGCATGTGGGCTCTTCAACTCACTGTATCAATGGTGCCGTGCACTCTGTAAAGCAGTACTGACGGTGAGCACCTGGAGCCTGCTTTATACACTGCCTCTTGTCCTCATCAGGATCATGGCAAGAACACGAGATATACGTGTTCTCCCTCAACTTCCATGCATAGAGAAAGCATTTGCAAAATAAAGTCAGCAACCTCAGGAGGTGAAGCCCTGCCCTTCCCTGTATCACCGCCCAGAGATGCGCTGGGTACGAGCCCTTACGCATTCATCTGCACTGGGAAACCCTTCCAAGTTCTTCACCGTTTCTTCTGAGAGAGAAAGAGGAACAGCACCAGGAATGCTGTTTGCTGGCCTAAATTACAGCACCTCCAGAGCCACAGAAGGCAGAAGAAGGGCAGCAGGCACAGCCCTCGGCCTCAGCAGGCAACTCAGGCTGTGCTTACCCTAAAAGCACCTCTGGACCACTCAGGTTTTCCCTTAACTGAAGGCATGCCGTGCACACGTGTGCCCCTGAAACAAACTGGTTGCAGTGCAGCCTCTGCCACGCTGCAGCTGTTGGTGGCAGCGCTTTGAGGCAGCGCTGCGCTTTGAAGCCCTGGGATTGCTGGCACCTTTCTGCCAGCACACAGCTCCTTCTTCATCCCAGCAGGCTGTAGCAGCAGGTAGGTCACTTCTTAAAATGACCCAAGCTAAGCCCAAGGCAAGGGGCTGCGTTATGCTGAAAGCATCCCCTCCCCAGCAGGGCAGGGGGCTGAAGAGGCCCTGAAGCACCACTGGATGGGAGAACACAACCCAGCAGGGGTAGGAAAAGGGGCAAGGCCGACAAATGTGGCCACGTGCATGCAGGTATACCCAACCTGAGTATACATGGCCACGCAGCGACCCATTCTCAAAACACAAGTCAGCCCCCCATGGAAACCTTCAAGCCAGCAGCAATGAAACTCGCCATTCGCTCCAGCAGGATGCTCTGCTCCCGAGCCGGGCTTTGCAGCCCTTTGAGGCTGACACAGAGCAACAGAAGCAGCACTGACAGTGCTTTGTCTGCCAGCTCTCCCCTACTGCAGCTGCAGCCGCCCGGATACCCCGAGACAGCACCACGCCTCTGCCCAGGGCCCCCCGGCTCGGTGCTACGGGCCAGGAGGCAAAGGCAGCCCAGGAGCCGCTCGGTCCACCCGAGATCCGTGCTGCCATCCGCCAGCAGCACGCAGGAGCACATCTCCTTGCTGCAAACCAAAATAATCCCACCGCAGCCACTCCTATAGCCCACGTCGATAGCTGGGTTATATCAGAACAAAAAGGCAGCGGGGAGACCCAGCCCAGCCAGCAGCCGGAGACAAAAGAAAAACGGTCCTCCCGCTGCAAAGCCCGAACTCGCTCGGCGCTCGATGCTGACGCCCACCCCGATCTCCATCGCTCTGCACCGGAGCCGCGCAGGGCCACGGGGCCGCCGCCCCAACGCTCCGCTCGGGCCGTTCCCAGGTGGGCGCACGGCGGGGGCTCAGCGCGGCGGTACAGCGCGGCGATACGGCCCCACCCGGAGCGCGCAGCGCAGCCCCGGCATACAGCGCGTAACGAGGACGGTGTCTTTCCCTGCCCGACCCAAGGACAATGCTACAGCGCGACAGATCTTTCTGCCGCGATCCGCGCTGACAGCGCCCAGCCCCGGAGATGAGCCTGAGCCCCATTCATCCATCCATCCATCCGTTCATGCACGCATCCATCCATCCATCCAGCCCTCCTTTGTTGGGGCTGCCCCATCCCCAGCCCGCGGTCCCCCCTTACCTCCCGCAGCCCGCAGCCCTGCCGGGCGGCCGCCGTGCCACTCCCTGCGCGCCGGAGGGAGCTGCGATGATTGGAGGAGGGGGAGGAAGAAGAAGGAGGAGGAGGAGGAAGGAGGATGCCGGGCGCTGCGGGCACAGCCCGGCCCCACCGGCCCGCGAACAAAGGGGCGGCTCCGGGGCCGCCCCGCACCGAAACGCCGCTGGTTGTCGGGCCCCGGCCCCGGCGGAAGCGAAGCGGGAGGGTGGAAGGGAGGAGGGCACGCTCCGCCTAGCGGCGGTCCTGGGGAGCGGGGGGAGCGGCTGCCTGAGAGCCGGAGCGCCCTCCCTTAAAGAGCAGGGAGAAAAACACCGAGCGTGGATCTCACCTTCTGCTCGGCACAGATGCGGCTCTGGGTTGGGGCTCTGGAAGGGAAAGGCTCCCTTAAGTCACGTTCTAGCAGCTGTCACTGGTGCAAGAGGAACGAGGGGAGCTGGAGGTACTTCCTGGGGAAAAAAAAGGAGGAAGCCCATTATGGTTGCCGGGGGGTCTGGAGGACGCAGCAAATTGAAGGCACCTGCAGGCTGTGGGAGCTCTGCACTCAGAGGCAGGAAGGGAGGGCTGAGCTGGTGGCTGTCAGTTGGCCTTCACCACCTGTCTGCTGCTGATTAGAGCTGGAGACATGAGACGGAAGCAGATGGTGCTGGGCCATGGAGTTATAGAACCATGAGGGCTGGAAAAGACCACTAAGATCAGCACGTCTAACCACCAGCCCAGCCCCACCATGCCCACCAAACTACATCTCTCAGTGTCACACCTCCATGGTTCTTGGACACCTCCAGGGGTGGTGACTCCACCATGCCTTGTGCCTCCAATCCGTGCCTTGGACTGCAATGAAAGTGCTTTACACAAAGGCTGCAGCTCCATTCAGTGTACTTCTCTGGCCCTGGAGCCACCCTGGCTCACCCAAAGGGCAGCGGTTGAACCTTTGCACATCAGATGCTGCAGCAGAAGGCCCCAGGCCGTGCCGTGACAGTGCAGAGTCCCACCTGACATCAGTTCTGTCATTGGATGCTGTGACCCTTCTCCATGCTCAGCCCAGGCATGCACAGCAGGGATGCAGGCAGCAGAGCAGAGTGGAACAAAGCAGAATTCAACAAAGCATCATCTGCTGCCAGCCCTGCCCTCAGCAGAGCCATCCACCCGCAAGCAGCCTTATTTTCCATCTTGCAGATGGGAAGCTGAATCAAAAAGAAACGGTTGGTCCAAGTCAAAAATAGAACCTGAAGCACCCGACACCAACGCCTCTGCTTCAACTGGCAGCTCGCTGTGCTTCCTGATATCTTCCCTGCATCCAAACCCAAGTCGGTGTCTGCGGGTGTGGATGGAAGATGTTTGGTCTCTTCTCTGTAGTTGCCTATGGAGACGGCGTGTCACCAGAGGGGAGCTGGGAGAGGAGGTGACCCCGAGTCCTTCTCTGGACTCCTGCAGGTCTGAGCTTCCTGCTTTAAAATGCAGCCATCCCCAGGGCTCTGTGTTCAAACAGCCATCCATGCTATTGGCGGTTGCATACTGTGTTCCTGCAGCGAGCTGAGGCTGCTGCTGCTCCTCAGGCTGAGCTGCACCAGGCTTCCCTTACAGCCGTGCGTTCTGCAGCACTGCTATAAACCTGAGAGGGGAAACTTCAATAAGACGAAGCTAGAAACATCTCAAAGCTCTTCGGTCATCTCCTCGAATCCTATTGGCAGGCCTGCCTCTCTGACTAACCTTCCTCAAGGGAATCTGCAGAAGAGAAGGAAAGATGATCCAGGGCTGGAGCGCTCCCTTGACGTCTGTTACCCTCCTGTTTTAAGTGACACGATATATATTTTGCTTTGAAAAGCTGCTTCTCACAAATAGTCAAAACTCTCTCTGCTTGGCAGCTCCGTTGCTTTGATGTGGTGTCTGTTTCCAATGAGCTGCTGGGATCACTGAGAACCTTCCCAGCCTTCTTCTTGTGAATTAGCCTGGCGAGCTGAAACATCGTGCAGCCAAAGTGATGCCAGAGGGAATACTCACACATGTACCCAGGGAAATAAAGGGAACAAAACTACTGCGTGTTCTGCCATCATGAATAAGCAAGTAGGAGATGGCCTAAGCATTGAGGCACCTTCCCATTTTATTTCCCAGCACAGAGGGATGGAGCATGTCCCAAGAGCTGATGAGACAATTGCTCTGCTGCTTACCTAAAGGTTATGCTCCCTTTAACTCTGATTCTCTGCTCTCTAACACCAGTTTCCATCCAACAATTAGAGGGGTGCTCATGAATTAGGTCAAACGAAAAGTTTAAGTGAGATGAACTCCACTCATCCTCCTTCCAGAAACACTCAGCACAACTGACGGCGCTTATGTGGGCAATGCTGATGTTAGATATGTTCCTGTCTGAAGGCCTGACCTC
>PPHD01023980.1:0-12281 GCA_002909625.1 Bambusicola thoracicus
CAACTTAAAACCATTCCCCCTTGTCCTGCTGTTATCTACCCTTTTGAAGAGTTTACTCCCTTCCTGTTTATAGGCTCCCTTCAGGTACTGAAAGGCTGGAATGAGGTCACCCCGCAGCCTTCTCTTCTCCAGGCTGAATAAGCCCAGCTCCCTCATCCTGTCTTCATAGGAGAGGTTCTCCAGTCCCCTGATCGTCTTGGTGGCCCTTCTCTGGACCCTCTCCAACAGCTCTCTGTCTTTCTTGTACTGGGGGCTCCATACCAAGCTAATTCTTGTATTTGGACTCTTCCAGGTTTACTTTTTCTTAATACATTTTCTCTTTGTGTTGGTCAAACCAAATAACAGTTTCTTGAACTCTGTGACCCTAATAGTCATTTCAGGTATATGTACTTCTCTAGACTAGACAGGAATCCAGTTATCTAGCATATGATGCGTACGGGTTGTTGACTGAAAAGGAAAGGAGAAATAGGAAGGATAATTTATGTTCAGGAAATCTTGCTAATCTGGATGGCTCCAGAAGTTGTATGAAGCTTATCAGAAAAAGTAAGAAGAATTGAATTACATGAAATATTTCCAAATAAAACCAGTTTAAAAGTTCCAAACGCAAACTTTCTGTTAGTTAAAAATTGGATGATCTTTATTGATAGAAGTTCAGCTAAACCACGGTGTTTGTCTTTCTATAATCTTCCTTCTGTCTTTGATTTATTAACTGTCATTCTTAAACTTTTTTTCCTTGGAATATCAACTTACAATACATTATATGAGTGTACTATATATTCTATGATCTCAGCACATTATTTTTCATCCTGTTTCTTAAATGATCTTACTTTGGTTGCTTTATTAACAGAGGTCTTCAGAAAAGTCTACAATAAATCAAATCTTTACACAGTTTGAGACAGTTAATTTGGATCCAGAAAGAAGTATGGGTACTTTTATTGTAGTTTCATCAAGATAACTACTCAAACCTACACCAGTTTCAAAGTGAGGTATTGTTGCCCTTCCTCTAAACTGTTTATCCATCTTCTGGGAATTAATTGGCAGCCTTAGTCTAGCTTTTTGAGGCTATATATCCATAGTAATAAAGCCATCGCTAAACTTGGGAAATATATCTCAGACAAGAGTGGTAGTTCTGGAGACCTCATCCCTTGCAGGTGCTCCTCTGTAACACTGATGGTATAATATATTGAAGCTTTTAGGTCTAGTAATTCTTCCTGTTCTTACTCCGATACCAAATACAAGACTGATGTTAATAACTATGATGTTAATGAGGTTGCTGTTTGCCATGCCTTGGGATCAGCAAAGAAAACTGAATGTTTCCTTATGGTGTTCTAACAGAAATTTGATCATGGTAAACCTTGATGATGAAAAGGATAGTATGGTGCCAACAAAGGGCTTTATGTCAAATTACTGACTAAATCTGGTATGGTTATTTTCAAAGCATTGGTAAAGACAATAAAGTATAAGCTTTTACAGGTAATGAATTGACTAAATCCTCTGAAAAGTCTCAGTTCTCCAGGTCCAGAGCTTCTTGAAGTATTAGACTTACATTTCTCAAGTTAATGTATCTTGCATACTATCTATGAAATGTAGTAAGAGATTGATTGAATTAATTGTTCATTTGTTTGTGGGTTGTTGCTTTTTTTTCTTTTGCAGTGATGATTGATATATAACAAGCTTTTGATTTATTCTTAATAAAAGTTGGGCTCAACAAAATGCCAATGAAGTCCTCGAGAAAAGCCACTTACCCTAGGAGAACTTTCCTCACGTGGATTTGAATGGGTTATTCTTCACATTATGGTCATCTTACAGGAAATTAAGATTAGCTGTACTGAATAAGTAATTGTAACAGGTTTTTCTACTTTATTGTCTTTACTTTAAGTAAAGAGTCAAAGCCAATATGAAAATATTAATTGCCCCTGTGCAAGGACATGTGATGCATACTAGTTGAAACAGAATTTATGGCTTACATATAAGCTCTTAGCCAAATTTTCTTCCCTAAGAGTTTTTGTTCCAGGTTTTGTATTCTAAATCTGGAGTGATTCGAGAGTAACTACTTTGACAGTCTTCAAATGCTGTTAATTGTGAGGTGCTGACACTATAGAACTCTTTATATTAAAACTGCTTGTATTTTGTAGATGTGAATAAATGGCTGCATGGTTGTCCGGAGTCATCTGCTTCAGGGGCACAGGCTTTGTTCTTATTTCTTTATTTGCTCACCAGTGCATCATATTGTCTGGTTCTTTTAGAATGCCTCTTCCTGTTTCCTCTTTTTTTTTCAGAGTAAAATAGCCAGTATACATTAGTTCAATTTGGAAAGCCAAGAGTTATCAAGGTAATAAGTGAAATGGGTCTAGTCAATACAAATTTCTTCCCTTACTGCTTGTGGAAAAACTATTCCCAGTATAGCTTTGCAAGCACAGAGAGAGGAGGAAAGTGCTTTTTCCTACTTTGTGATTCGTCTATTTTCTGGTGTACTTTATATTTGTGTATGTCTCATCTCCCCAGATGGCCGCCAAAAGATAAAAAGTTTTATAATGTGCAGGTAGATGCTGGAGGAGTTCTGTCCTGTTTACATGCTAGAATTAAAAGGATAATCTTTCACAGGGCTTTCTGAAATATTTTCAGAAAATATTTTGGATACTGGAAAAATCAATAACTGTACTTCTTGAAGTACAGCATCCTTTTTTCAGTACTATTCTGTTAGACCTAGGATTTTTATTTCCCCATTCTGAGGCACTGTGACAATACTTGCTCCACCTAGTCAGCATACATATTACATCTTGATGGGAGTGTTAAACTCAGTGAACTTACCCCTTAACTACTGTTGGAAACTTAATGGATGGCTGAGACTCCTGTGCGTGTACTCTCACTCCTTAGTGATCAGAACATTGTCCAGAGGGCCATAATAAAACATACGACAAGGGGATGAAAGTAGTAATGAAACCTTCCTTGTCTGTGCTTTCTCTGCTCTGAGTAGATTGACTGTCCACTCATTCAGTAATGTGAGTATGAAAGTCCATCGTGTTTACACTCTGCCTCACAAATCTTGGGACCTGCAGGTGAGAAATACGTCCTACAAATGTTAAATTACAAAACTAACTTCTTCTCATTTATCTGCAGTTTAAAATCTATTAGACTGCGACCTCTGAAATCAAAATGGGAGAGGTATGTTTACTTTGTATCAGTATTCATTGCAGACTTCTGTCTGCAACAAGCAGCAATGAATGCATGTTCATATGTGAGAAATTTTAGAGCAAATTAAATTTGTTAGTATGGTTGTCCTTAGAGGAAATGGTGGAAAACTTGAAAAGGTGCTTCTGTTGACACTAATTGTAATATGATTTCTGTAATTGAAAGTGTCCTTCAGAGTGAGGTTAAAGTTCCAGTTGGAATTTACTCCAGATGTAGCTGCTCATAGATACTTGTTGCTCTGTTGAGTCTTCAGCTTATTTGTAAGTATTCGGGTTCTATGCAGTATTTGATTTATAATTCCAGGGTGACTTGTCACATTGACTTCTGCGTTTTTTCGAGAGTCAAAATGTATTTCCCAGTTTGAGTTATTCTGTCCCAAGTTGTGCATCTGTGAACTCTCCTAAAAAGGATTATTTACTCCACAAGAGTGGAAGAGTTTCCACTGTCTGTTAAAATGGAGAAATAAGTTTGAGTTCTTGTTAATCCTGAACTGATATGCAATACTGTTCTGTAGGGGCGAGAAGCAGCCATGCCGAAAAAAAATGCTGATTATTCTATTTTGTGGATTAATATTTCTGTGATTTAAATTGCCACAGCAATCTCACTGCTGGGGTTGATTATAATAAACTGCTTTCTTAGATTGTTTTCTGTTGTTCTACAACACCAAGGCATGAAGCTAGATAGCCAGGTAGCAGAGTCACCTGGAGCTCTGCTCACTATCAGCAGCTGAGGATTCCTTGAAACAAGAGAATTGCATCAGTCTGAGTACAGATGTTAAATGACTGTGGATGTTTTTCATTTTTGGTTTGTTGTTGTGCTTTCAGATTCCAAGAAATATTTTACAAGATGCACAGTGATCCTCTAAGATGTAGCAGGTGGACAGCGATACTCAGAATTGATTGTGAAATATATTGATGTATTTGACAATAGCTTGGTTGTTGTCATTGCTTAGAAGAAATATTCTTAAAGCCCAAGTAAACTGATGTTTAGGTTCCCTGGCTCCAAAGGCCAAAAAGATATGGTCAGAACTGCTGCCTTCCAGCCCAGGGCCCACATCCTAGTATTAATCAGTGCCAGACCTTTATCTCAAGGATTTTTTCAGCTCTGCTCAGCTCAGCTAGATGATTAACATTAGTATGCCTGAAAAATCGTGTTGGTCTTTATCTACAGTCTTTCTCATCTCTGAACTGATTAGGATATCAATTACAATAGATCCACATTATTTTTTCCCTTTATCTTTAAAATTAAGTTTGTAAATGTAGAAGTGAAACTACATGAAGGTACTGACTTATATTAGTAAACCTCTAACAGGAAATGCAAAATTAGGGCAGTGAACTGCCATAACTCAGTGTTGCTCTTGTATGTGCTATGTTTGTTCTTGTAGTACTCACAGTTTTCTGTAGCTCAACTTTTCTCTGAACCATGTACCCAGCTGCCACTGTGGAAGAGTCTGGGGCTTATTACAGACCACTGTCATGTGTTTCACTGTCAAGAGTGTTTCTGACCATACGGATAACAGAAAATAATGACATTTAATATGTATTATCATTATTATTTGCAGTGTTTTGTGGATAGCTTTGAGTTCTTTTCCACAAAGGCATACTGATTTTTGAGGAATGACTTTGTTTTCTAGGAGAGTGGTCAGCAAGAACTGTGTAATCTAAAAGAAACACTGGCAGTGGGTCTGTTTTTCAGCATTTTCAACATGACACATCCTCACACCTATTAAACATAGTATGAGTGGTCAGTTCAGACAGTGAAGATGTTTTCTCAAAATCTTGACCAGATTGCATTCTATTTTAGAACCTGTGGATTTTGAGATACTGTTGCTTTATTCCCATAAGATAAATGAAGCAAATGGCTCAGCATGTGTTTGGTAGATCAATTTAAAATGTGTACCAGACTTCAAACTTTATCATGTTCTGTGGCACTTGACAAACAATCAGTGTGAGAAGGTCATTGCTTTCAGACAGAAAGCAAACTCCTTTAGACAACAGTAATTTTTACTGTGGTTCAGTTCTCATACCCATTTATTTGTAGGTATTCCACTACAAATAGGATATATCTTTCTTCATATACCATTTTGAAAATAAACATCTATTTCATTCTGTCTGGGCTTGGTGTGGCATCCATATTACCTTCTTTCAAAACCCCTGTTGGATTGATGTTCTCAACTATGATCAGAGATTCTAGTTCCTATTTACTTTAGGTGCACGGCGTTGCTCTCAGTGCATACTAATGTTCAGTGAGAATTCTTATATGTGAGGAACCCTTACGTATTTAAGATCTTGTGTGTAACTGCACAGATGTAATCTTGGTGGGTCGTATTAAATCTTTTAATATAGTTCGCAATGATATTCTTGTACTGTACTTCCTGCACTAAGGGCATATATCACTAATGGGAAATGAATTATGAAGAACTGAGTGTTATCTTCATTAAATAATGAGCTATTTCATAATTAAGAGTGCTGGAAGGGTATGATTGACTCATAAAGCAATAGCTTTAGGCTGTCTTCTTTGTAACAGGAGGCCTTAGAATTGTTGAAGTTTCAAGTTGTCTTCTCATCTGACTGGCAGAGTTAAGATTTAGGAGTTACGCTGTTAGTGAAGTGAATGTGGAGGGGCATATATAGTGACTGTATATTTAATATGTGAAATATATGTTTTCATAAATAATTTGAATTTTGCTTCTTCTAAATTGGTACTACCTAGTAGTGTAGATATTTGGCTCAACATCAGCCGTAAGGAATGCACCTTTGTGAGATTCAAGAATGTGTTCTAATGTCTATTTAAACAAAGACAATTTTGAGGAATTCAATGAACACTGACATTTGTAAGTTTACCTTTCCTGTTTCTGTAAGTGAAGCAGAAATATTATGAAGGCCCCTGTTGTTGCTTTTTTTTTTTTGCTTCAGAAGTGGCAGAACATTCAGTTATGAGTCTGAAATATAGTCTTTATAATGTATAAACACTTGAAATTAAGAAAAAATTTTTTTACTGTCAGAGGACTGCAGGAGTGACTTTGTCCTGCAGTACACCTTTAGATATTTCTGTTACACTAATTGTTCTTTTGTTGCTCAAAATGTTTTTGATTGTCAATAGCTTTCTTTATCACTAGTTTCTGAAAGAGGGAGATCTGATTTTTGAGAACCTGAAAATAAGTGTCATTTTCTGTAGTATTAATGTGAAGAGGACCTCCTGGATACCCTTACAAAGGATGTATTGAATTGACTTAGATCCTACAAAAACTTGAAATGTTGCTTCTTGTTAAATGTAAGAGACTCCGTGTTTCTTTCACATAATCTGTTTTTGCTGCCGTGAGGGAGAGCTAGACATTAGAGCCATCTGTTCTGTGACATTTATGTTACTGATGTAGTGACCTTCATTTCATTGTTAAACTATTAATTGGTAAACTATTCTGAAGCCCATATGTCTTGAAGTTTTCTGGATCTAGCACAGATACATTGTTCTTCCACATATGCATTGTTACACAAACATATTTCTCCCTCCCCTCCAGATTTGAATGAATCACACATCAAAGAAGTGTGGAAAATAGCAGAGTATAAACTTCTACTATGCTCTTGAGGGTTTGGAACAAATTAGTAATGTAAGTATGCATTAAAATGCACGAGATTACACGTCAGGCAAGGTTTAGAATGGTAAGGAAATGAAAGGACTGTATATGTCAAATTTGCAGTGTCCTTCATATGAGGGCAAACCAGTTTGATTAAGCTAGCAATCCATCAGTATATCAGAACAGTGTACAGCAGATTATATGTTGATATAGCACTAAATAAAAACTTAAGTGAACACAGCAAAGGGTATTTCCCTCTTTGAGTGCACCACTGGCTATAGTAAGCTGCCAGCACCTATGAGTTTTGCTCCATTCAACTTGATTCAGCACGGCAGCACAAAATTGTAGTGGCCATGAGCACCCAAATATTGTCCCCAACACCCACAGAAATTTGGCTGATAATGCCCCTGTGGAATACAGCATGCAGTCATGGGCCTTGTGTGCTGACACAGCACCAAGTAGACTGTTTGTGTGTCACCTGTGGCCAAGGGAGCATGCCATATTTGTAGCTCATCTGAGGTGCTGATGAAGGACTGCTCTTTCTAAGACTGTTTCCTCCTTTGTCTTTTATGCTTATGGTAGACTTTTCACGTGACAGGCTAAGATATTTTGGCATTCTTATCCTCTTCAGTTAAATTACTTATCAGTAGTAATTTCTACCTTCTTATTACATTTATTATAGCAGTACATATTAAAAATAGTACATAACCAAGCCACCAGTGAATAGTGCTGCAAGTGGCTCAAAGCTGAGGTGAAACTTAATGATCCTGTGTTGGCTCATTATACTTCTGTTGCTTTGCATATTCCCTGCAGTATATTGAAGACCAATTCTTATAACTAACAATCTGAATTTTGTTAATTATTTGATATTGAACATTATTTCGACCTCTTCCAAAGAGGTGGTGGAAGCATTTTAGTAAACTGTTTCTCTCTCAGTACTTACATGATTAGAATTTTAAATGAAAAATAAATGATTCCTGTTAGTTACAAATGATGAACAATGATAAATGTTGGTTTCTGAGATGCATCTCAAATGAACCTTTGAGTAATTTCTGTTAAATTACTATATATATTCAAATGTCTTATTTAACTCTACAAGTCAATGGAATCTAGCAACATTCTTACTGGGGATGCTTTTATCACAGTAGTCAGCATGTGAGCCTTTGATTAATAAAAGAATAGTCCTACCCATTTCTGGAAAAAAAAAAAAAGGAGGAGAGAGAGAAATTAAAAGCAAAAATGTTCATTGGAAAACTGATACCTTAACAAAATTTTCATTTGAAACCCAAACCAACAACACATCAATTCAGTGATCTGTACAATAGAATTATCTAATGGGTAAAATCTATTTCTGTATTTAACTGCTTAGGAAAGTCAGGCTTGCATGCAAAGGTCTTATTTTGGTTCTGTTTATCATCATGGGGGATCAATACAAGTGAGAACAAAAGCGTTCACTGTTCTGGACTTGGGCATACTGTAGCTCTTCATGAAGATTTGCAGTCCAGTGAAATGCTCTGCAGTAACTCAAATAGCACTTGGGTGGGATTGTAACAACTGTAAAGATTTTATCATCATAATTAGAGCAAGGTCTGGGTACAGTAGAACTCTGTTCAAGCGTGCACAGAAACTGCTGTTGCTGCTGCTCAGATAAAATGTGCAATTTGACTTGGGCAATTGTTTACATGAATCAGAATAAAGAAAGCAGAATGCTGCAGTGATACCTGCATTGATGACTGTTTTGGCAGTCCTGATATCGATGAGCTCATGCTTCTCTCATGGCCCCTGTGTAGGTCTTTTCTTTCTAAGCTTAAAAGGCTAAAATACGTGTGTACTGTGCTGTGTATCATCAGTTGTGTTTAAAAAATAGAAAAATAGAAAGATTTATTTGATCTGGATAATGAATAAAAATAAGCACTCTTCACTTTCTTGCAGTAGCTGTGCTGTATTTTATGCTGCAGTACTCGGTTTTATGTGTTTTACTTTCCACATGCTATTCTCACCCCCGCCCCAAGCAATCTTAGCTCCCCTGTTGCTAGGGGTTGTAGAAAGGTGCATTGAACTTTGCAACATAAACTTCTTGAAATTGGAAAGGAATTTGATAATATAGCACTGAATTTATGGCACAAATTGAAAGGCCTGTTGTGAACTGAGATCTTCTTCTTGCCCTTGTGTTTTTCTCATTACTAAGGTTTTCCTTTTAGTATTACGAAACAGATCATGAGAGAAGTCTGTAAAGGTACCACTGAAAGCTAAGTGAGCTACAAAAAAAAACCTGAAACCCAGATATAACCTTGCATGCATGTGGAAGCAGCATTTTTATGGATATTCTAGGGAGTAGGACAATCTGCAGTGGTTTAAGAAGATCTTAGATGGATTTATTAGTAGCTCTTTCTGTTCTGGTTTCAGCCAAAACAGTGCTGGTCTGCACGCTGGTGCTTGGTTGTTGCTGAGTGATGGGAGTGTGCCTGAGGTTGGGCTGGGCTGCTTGATGGGGCAGAGCTGCTGCCGTGATGGTGTGGGGAAGAATGAAGCCAGGACAGGTGCCTGAAAGAGGCCAGGGATTATTCCACACTATGTGACACCATGCAAAAGGCCATAACACTGTGGACTGTTGGCCATGGTATGCCCCATACTGTATGCCAAAGGACTGTTGTGGTGTAACCTGGCAGCAGCTCAGCACTACACAGCCATTCATTCACTGTCCTCCCTGGATTTGAAGCCTGAAGCTTTGCTTGAGCTTCTTCCAACCTTTGTGGCATGTTTAAGAAGAATATGAGGTATAATAATTGCTCTTCAAAGGCTATGACCTAAATATGGATATGTCAAATGTTTTAAGTGGATATATTTTCATAGAATGCAGTGGTCCCATTGGTAAAGTTGGATGTGCTTGATGGCGCTTCTGCTGTAGTCTGAAGTTTTGTTGTCTGTCAGCTTCCTGGGTGAAGTCTGTGATTTTTGCATCTCAGATGGAGTTACCTTAGAGTTGGGATGTGTCAGGTCATGTTCCATCAGCTACCAGTGCTATCTTGAAGATCAGTAGAGTACTCAATCATGCTCGTTAGGTCTTCTGGTCTGCCATAAGTGATGTTTAATCTTTGTATCTGCTTTAGGTCAAGATCCTCTTGAACCCTTGAGCCTTATCCAGACTGAACAGTCTGAGCACTCTCAGCTTTTCCTCACGGGAAAATGGCTCCAGTCCCTTAAGGTCCTTCCACTGGGTTCTCAACACTAGCTCCATCTCTCTTGTAGTGAAGAACCCAGAGCTGTACCCAGCACTCCACATGTCACCTCACTATCATTGCTGAAGAGCAGATGGGATTCCAGATTTCATGGGCCACCGTCTTCCACAGGATTTTACCAAGCAGATCCTTAAAAAGGCTAGAGTCTGCTTTCAAGCTCATTTTTATCTTGCATCCTTCTGTGCTCCCTCCTCTCAGGGTCCTAGACTCCACCACCATACTGTTGCTGCGATCAAGGCTGCCTTTAACCTTCACATCCTTGACAAGCCTTGACAAGGTGAATGAGTCTGGCAGGGCACCACTGTGTGTTGGCTTCTCTTTCATCTCAGTCAGGACGTTGTCGTGAGTTCTGCAGGAACCTCCTGATTTGGTTATGATTTTCTATGTTGCCTCTCTAGCAGGTATCAAGGTGATTGAAGTTCTCCATGAGGACCGAAGCCTGTGAATGTGGGGCTGTAGAGGATTTCATCCATTTGCTTTTCATAGTCAGTGCATATAGCAGACCCCTGTTAAAGGTCACATTTTAACTGTTTGCTGTTTAATTATCACCCGCAAACTGCCAGTTGCTTTGTCCATCTCCAACCAGAGCTCCATTTACTCCATCTTCTGCTCTTAGTTACTGAACAACTCTACCTTCTTATCTACCCAGCCTACCCTTCCTGTAGAGCTTGATTATGTCTTTTGCAGAACTCAGTCTCATGAGCCATACCACTGTGTCTCTGTGACCCTGGCAAGATCAAAGTCTTGCAGGTGCACACAGTTCTGTAATGCCTGACGTTTGTTCTCTGTGCTGTGTGCACTCGTGTATAAGTAGTTTGGAGAGGCATCTTAGTATGCTGATTTCTCAGGAAGAAAAGGTTGGTATTTTTTTCTCCTAATGGTGTCTTGCAAGGATTTCCTTGGATAGGTTAACAGAGCATGTCTGCCTGTCAGAGCGTACAAATACAGTTGAAGTTGATAGATGATTTTCTGCATTTGCTCTGTTTGCTGTTGAATAAAGTGCAATGCTTGTTTCGCTTTTTCCTAAGTGTTACCTCAAACAGCTTGTTCTTAGCTTTGGATTGTTTTGTTGAAATTTTTGTTGTATTACATTGAAGGTGATCTTTCCAAGTATTAATTTTATTTTTTATGATAGCAAACAGTAAGTTATGCATGTTGGATAATGTAGTTGAATAGAAAATTGGTGAAAATTCAGCTGGTCTATAATTTTGTTTTGCTAGTTGGCCTGATTCTATTTCAGATAGGAAGGAAGAGCTTTCAAAAACAAGCTATCAGATGCTACTTGAATTCCTTGTTTCCTAGGAGAACCCTGGTTCATGTTCTAGGTCTGCTTTATCAGTTCTTCATTTGTTATGCTCTATTCTGTTCTACTGAAACCACCTGTCAAAAGTAGTACTTTGTTTCGATGCATTGTTTCTGCCATGTTTTCCCTGCTAGCTCTGTCAGAAATTTAGGTATGCCTTAGGATTTGCCACCAATGCCTTCTATGTTCCTCTCAGAACACAAGAACAAAATTACATTAATATAAATGCAAATCTAGTATACTATACTTTGCTACAGTACATTATCAGTTGATCATGGATAAGCTTTCTGTGAAGACTGTCTTGATGACTCTTGCTATCACTGAGTGCCCTGTATTTGGAGAATATATCATGCTGCTTCTGCAGGAGGACTTGTTACAGTCTTAACTGCACATCTCCCTTTGTGATTAACTCCCAGATCTCATATTTGTGATTTTCTGTCTTTTATTTAAAAACTTGTTCTTTTTTTTTTGCAGTAAATTGTTTTGGTATGGGTTTTTTGAACAGCTAAAGCTGTAATAACCAGTGTTCTAAGCATCTGAAGAGCTGGAAGATGAAATTCCTGCCTGCAATTTTTATAACTCATGCTTTCATAAATGAAAGAGTTAGACTGCTGTATTTGAGGCTTCTGATCCTGTACAGGAATAGAGTGGAGGAAGTTAACTTTCTGATGCTTTTCCAGAAGGCTTTAAAAATAAAGGTGCCCCTTCCCTTCATATCTTAAATGGCAGCAGTCATTATTTTAATTTTATCAGAACTATGTTTGCTTTTAGGATGGATAGAGGTAGGTGATTGATATTCAGGTTGCTGCTGTTGATCATTTATGCAAAGACATGACAGTGTATTCTCTAAAACAACTACGCAGCATTGAAGACTACTTGAATGCTAGTAGGATAAATTATTTCTGAAAGCTAATATAAATGCAGATTCTCTAAAGTACTCGGCTAGGTTAATGTGTCCCTTGCTGTACTCTGG
>PPHD01023981.1:0-12281 GCA_002909625.1 Bambusicola thoracicus
GTCACCAACCACTAGACATATTAGGAGGCAGTTTTTCACTTAGAGGGTGGTAAAGCACTGGAACAGGTTGCCCAAGGAGGTTATAGATGCCCCATCCCTGAAGGCATTCAAGGCCAGGCTGGATGAGGCTCTAGGCAGCCTGGTCTGATGGTTGGTGACCCTGCACATAGCAGGGGGATTGAAACTAGATGATCATTGTGGCCCTTTTCAACCCAGGTCATTCTGTGATTTTATGATAAACAGTATTTACAATCAAGGCAACTGCCTTTGTAGTTGTAACAGCCACAAGGATCAACATCATGAAATGTTAGTACAAGAGGTGCAATGACCAAGGGCAAGCAATAGAAAGGTGCTAGAAGGGAAGGAAAAATGCGTGGCTCACCCGTCTCTGAAGATGCAGGCTCACAGGGAAAACTTCACAAGGCAGGGATCTCCAACCAGAGATCCTTCCCCAGTGGCAGTCAGCCCTTAAATGAGATCTAAGAGAGGTGCAGTAGGCACCTCTCTGGCCACACAGCTGAATTGCCTTCACCTGTGCTACCGGGGCTGACTGGGTCCTTTCCACAGGTGCTCAATCAGTGGTTCAGGCCATGACTCAACAGTTACCATACAAAAGTAGAGAGCAAAACACTGAGAACACAGCTCTACTCTTTGCAGGACAGAAAGGTGCTCTCCAGAGTAGAAAATGCTAAGAACAGCCAGGAAATTCTGGCTTCTAAGAACAGATATACCAGAAAAGGGAGAGAGAATCAGAGTCAGTGCCAATCTTGAACACCTTTGTTTGTATCATGATCTCATTTGCTTTCTTTGTGAAAAAGATCTGGGCTCAAGATTTTGAACTGTACCTTTAACAAGCTGGTTTAGCCCAAGAACAGGTGCAACAGCCCCACTGATTTCAGTGTGATTAGTCCCAAAGCAGTGCTTGACAAGAGGATAGCGAGGCAGAGGGGCATCAGAAAACTCATTTTTAAAATGCAAACTGACCAAACTACCTGAAAAATCACCAGCAGCATCTCCAACCTCCTATCCTGACCTCACCTTGATACATTCCTGATGTATTACATCTCCCTTTTCATGCATGATGCTTTGCTTCCCAGATATACTCCAGCAATACTAAAGAGCTGCAGTGTTGTCTGAGAAGTGATGGATGGGAAGGAGCTCAGGGTGATCTCGCTGTGACCTCAGGCAGGAGGCACTATGCAGTAACACCCCCAGAATGGTGCTCCTTGTGAAAAAAGAGATCCCAGCTAAAACTTGGCATCTTCAAGCTAATCAATCAAAAAGCTCACTCATTTTTCCCTACTTCTGCTACAGAGATGTCCTTTTAACAACACAACCTCTTTGGGCCAGAATTATTGCCTAGACAGAGGGTGAAGAGTGCCACATCTGCTTGCAGTTTTGCAATCAGTACATAAGATTTTGTGCAGCTTTAATGACTGTGTGGGAGTTGTATCATGACTACCGTGACCTTTCATCAATTATTTAACAGGCAGAGGAAATGAGAAGGGTGGACTGCTCCCAAACAGGAGTACAGATTAAAACATGCCTTGCAGCCGGGACACACCTCATTTATGAGTTTGTTGCAACTGGTATTCATTCTACACATTCATGCTAGGTTTCAGCATGCTGGAAAGCAGCTGAGCAAACCCTACAGAGCTGTCAGACATAAACAAACACTGTTCACAAGATTTAGAGCACTCCTAATGCAGGACTGGATGGCAAATCATTCCCCCTAGGGAAGCATCCTCCTCTCAGAGGCATCAGGCATCAGCTGCAACCACTGCTTTCCCTGGGCTAAAAATCCTCAGCCAACAGGATAGCACTGACAAAAGGACCAGACGAGACACCAGGTGGACAGAAAATCTGCTTTAAATGTGAAGATTGTCTGCCAAGCTGTGACCCTCAGCTCATCACTGGCCCATAGGATCAGCCAATCCTGCTGCCACCCCTTGGTAACCATTGCCTCTAGAATATTTTCATGTAAAACTTGTGACAGAGACAGCCAGCGGACACGAAGAAATCTTGAGCACCAGAAGGGGCCCACAGTCCTACAGGATTTGGGAGCTGCTGTCCCCAGACCCCTGGGAACAGCATTACACCTGAGGGTACATGCAGGAGACACACTGTGGGTACTGCCCTGGGTGCTGGGCCTTAACCCTAAGCCCCAGGTTTCTCAGCGTCTCTATCTCCTGTGTCGATAGAGATGGGACAGGGGTACATTACTCAGTCCTGGGAGGAGCTCTGAGCACAGCACACAATCAGTGATTCATTTTTGATCAGGCAGGATTGCCAAGTGGTGAAGAATTACAGTGGATTAACACCACCACTGGAACGCTGCCGGAGGTCAGCCGTATGGTTTGCATTTAAAGGCTGACAGCCTAGGCAGCATTTGGCAGGCTGCTAGAAATGATCCTGTACCACAAACAGCAGCTGAGCCCAAGCAACCAGACACTAAGATACAGAAATCTCCCAGAGAAACCCCTGGAGCCACCGGGATGAGAATGTGGTGTCTGCAGGGACATCTCAGCACTTCGCCTACTGTGCCTGTGGAGTCACGTTCCCCTCCTGCGTCCACTCCGGAGGAATTTGAAATACGAGTGCTGTTCTTGGCCAGATAAGAGCCACCAGCAGCACAAGAGCAATTTCGCCCAGCAGGTACCGTGCAGACCTCTCCCCTAAGGGAAAGCCACAAGGATGCACAGTAATGAAGAAGATAAGCAAATCTGCCAACAGGAAACTTGCTTAAAAAGCCAGCTCCTTCAGTTCTTGACATAACTTGCCCTGAATTGTAACCTTCCAGAAAGCACTTCCCTGCAACATCCAGCTCATGCTCTGCCAGCATCACTCATAGCAAACATGTCTGCACAGAGCCCAGTATGGCACGGAACCCATCCCCCAGCCCTTTAGGATGATTAATGCTACTAATGATGCTGCCTTCCCGCTCACAGTACAGTCTGGGCTCATCTCAGTGCTATCACTGCTGCTTTTGAGATACATTCACCTACCAGGTAGTTCAGGAAAGTAGAAAGCATTCCTGTTTTCTGCTTCTATCTGTGCAGCACCCCTCCCCACTCCATGACAGCAGGTAGGGCTGCTCAGAGCACTGGAAGATATCAGCCAGTTTACACAATTTTAGGAGTCCTTCTCATGGGATTAACAGCCTACAGGCTCACAAGCAGCCCACAGATTGCAGACCACCTGGGGAACCTAGGGGCTGGGAGGCAGCAGCTGGCACACAGCTGTATGCAGCTGCACTGTTGTATGGGAGGGCAAAGAGGGCCGGAAGGAGCTGTGAGGAGCACAACCTGCAAGCACAAGTTTTATCTTGTGCAAAGACAGAGCCTCCTGCCTCATTCAAGGCAGCTGCCAACCAGCTTGGGCTTCCCGCACTTCAACAAGCAGCCTCTGGCAGAGGGGCCATGTGGCATCAGGACACTAAGGCCGAACAAATAGCACTGCACATCCTGTAACATCACACCCTCAGGCTCCTTCTGGAAACAAGCCGTGCCCTACCTCCTGGTGTTTGCTCTGAGGCAATTGTGTGAGACTTCACCATTAGGTCATTTCACTGCTGAACAGACAATGCTGAGGCATGTTGAGCAGAACTGTTTGATAGTGTATCCAAAACAGCTCCCAGAGCTGTTGTAGGTGTTGCTCACAGAGTCAACAAGGAACCTCTGTCTGGCTGATACAGGTATCTGGCCTGGGCTCATCTGTGCAAGTGAAGCTGTCTATGTTGAGCAGCTGCCACTAGGAAACACAAGTTCAGATATGTGAACGTGCACTGTGTGCAGGAACAGAACTCCAGCAGCCAGCCCAGGAAGCAACTGCAGCTTCCACATCTCCACCTGAGCAGGTGGAAAAGGCAGGAGATTGCGATGGATCTGCCTGCCCCGCGTTACCTGTGCCACCACAGACACCTAGACACAGCCAGAGCACCAACCCAAGTCCCTGCCACCAGCTCAGTAAAAGTTAGAATGAGCTCAGATACATTTGTCAGCTTAGGGAAGAAGTAAATGAACCCCACAATCCACAGTTTCACTGATGGAAAGCTCAGCATGGTAGATAACATCTAAGATTGTAATGGATGTATAGTCGGGCCTCTCTTTTTACAAAGATCTTGCAGGCTCAGGATTGGTGGGGCTAAAAGAAAAACCTACATGATTTTATCATACAACAAGGTGAAGATTAATGTTCACGGGCACCACCTGGCCATGCTCTGCCTTCCCTGCACACACACCTTGGGCTCTGCCTTGCCAGTACCACCGGGAGTGTGTCACGTTCCAGGTTTCTCATCACAGGTGGTTTGCCTGTGGTCATTCCACTGCACTGAAGCCCAGCAGCCAACAAAGGGCTTGTCCGTGACATGTTAAGCTCTAAGCTTGTGTATTTGAGCAAGTGCATTTACACACTACAAAATGCTTTTATTTAGCAGAGAATGAGATGTAGTTGGCTGCTTACCCAGCCCCAAGCCTCCTTTATGAAACCTCTGTCTGTCCCAGCGCTAACCAAACAGAATCACACTTTATGTCTGCTGCAATTAACTCTATGCATGTTCTCTAGCAAGCTTTGTGATTCCTCTGCAGGGACATACCACATCTCCTCTGCCTCTGGAGATGAGGATTCAAGAGGCACCAGCAGGAACAATAAGGGAAGCTGCTGCCCACAGAAAACGAGGGAGAGAAAAGGCGGGAAGCATTTAAATGAAGAGCAGCATAACACAGCTCCCCGTGGGCTGAGACATACAGGCAGGTAAGGTGCAGGGCCCTCTCTGCCCTATTCCCTATCCATTCAGGAGCTCCCTCAGCCCTCTGTAGTTCCTCACAGACCCCACAGCCTCTGACACCACCCGGCACTCCACACCTAGACACACACCTCAAGAAGCGATGAAGAGATAAGAAAACAAGAAAATTAAGAATAACAGTGTGGGAAGAGATCTGGATAAACAGCACCTATCTGAGCTTGAGAGGAAAACCCAGCTGTGCCTCCGCCGGACCGTACAGACATGCAGCAACATACTTATAAGGCCATCGGCGACAACGAGACATCCCTGACGATCGGTTTAATCCTCCCCACCCACACACTGCTGTTTTACCATGAGTAATGCACTCAGTGCCAGAGTACTATGCTAAGCAGCCACGGCTTCTCCCAGAGAAAGCATGCAGCTGGGTCAGCAGAGATCAGAGGCTTTGAGAAAATGCAAGCAGGCACGTTCCCCATCCCTGCTCGCTGGGGAGTGCAGGCAGGTTCCTCACAAGCAGATGTAGGAGATACCCCCTCCAGTTGCAGCTACAACTGCTCCACGCACTGCTGCAGCGGGATGCTGCCCAGCCTGGAGCTCACTCAGAGGATTAACAGCAGGAGAGCTCAGACACCATGTGGAGAGGGCTGACCTCAGCAAGGCAACAGGAGATGCTGGTCAGACTCCCAGCAGCACACAGGAGTAACGTTGGAGGCTGTGCATTCTTACAGTTCACTTTGTAACCTGTCTCACATCAAAATACAGATGCACAGAAGTATAAAGTTCTCTTACAAGACCTCAAAAGCATTACATAAGTTGCTCATGAGCGGAGCATTCCCTGATGGTTTATTTCATCCTCTAAATAAAACAACATGTGGTGAAATCAGCGACCATCTCAGATACTGTGTCACAGTCCAGAACAGCATCAATTGTTTATGCAGTTAAGGCCTCTCTTAATTTCCCGTTTATACTGCAAGAAAAAAAACCCTCCCTGTTTATACTAACAGAAAAATAAACCCATTTGCTTCAGTGCTTTTGATATAGCACCCTTCAAACATGAAGTATTTTACAAACTCTGCCCAGGGTGCCCACACAACCCAAGGGACATCCCTGCCTTGGTCCCAAATGGCAGGAGAACAGGTCAGGAACAAACAGATCTCCATTTCCATGCTATATATGAATTAAAATAGAAGCAGCTCCCAGCACCGAGAGCTGCACTCGTGACTCCATAGGGCTGAGCTTGGTACAGCTGCTCCAGCCCAGGCTGGTGGGTGAAAGCTGCATCCCTAGCACCCATGACTGAAACCACCTGGGCCACCTCCACTTGGTGCACACAGTGCAGCCTGGTGAAAGGACAAGGAGACAGCTTTTGCTGCAGTGCATAGCATCAGGCTCTGGGCATTCCTGCCAGATGCTCTGTGTCTTCAACTTCTGGCAGGTGACTGTTGGGCCCCGAGTAGCAAAAAGGGGAAGGCAACATTCCCCTTACTGTCTCTGCCTCCCAGTGCAAAGGCCGCTAAGGGAACACCAAGGTATGCAGTGGGCAGATCACACACACACACCACAGCAGCCCAGGTTTTGCTGCAGTTTTGCTCCCAAAACCCTTACACATTCCTGAGAATCCTACTCAGTCAGCCATGCATCCACCCTAGCAGGGTGCTCCAGGCATCACCAAGGCCAACGCTTGGCATCATGAATTAGGCCTACCTGCATCTCTTTGCCCGGGTTTTGGGACAGCACTGCTCCACCAGAGCATGACAGCTGAGATGTACCATCCCCATACCTGTCCCACAGGTGGCTCTGTAGGGGATACCTGGTCACCACCAAGGCTGCTCCACCACACCTCAGCCAGGCCAGGTCCTTTTGGAGCAAGAGTGCCAGCCAGCATCAAACCAACCTGGCAGCTTCTCAGCCCAGGATGTTCGGCCCTACGTTTGGATCAGTGAGACGAGTTTTGGCACCATCTGCCTTTAAACCACTTTTTAAGTGGGAAAATGTTCAGTTTCGTACCAAAACATAGACACAGAAGTGCCCTGACTTTGGCCAGTGTCAGAGATGATGATAGACACTGCTCCATAATGGGGCTAGGGAATTCTTGGCCTAACAAAACGCTTAACACAACTCCCCTTCAGCTGTATTTTGGGTCAGGCATTCCAGATCAACACACCACTAGCACACAACATAAATTCATCTCAAGAGCAGGGTTTATGGGACAGTGCCATGTATATATTCAACTGGAAACAGAAATCCACTGTGTTTATCAAAATAAAATGCAAACTAACAGGAAAGAGCTTGTATTACCTGAAGGACAGAGGGGGATGGGCTCTGTTAACCATGTTGTGTTATCGCACGTCTCCCCATACAGCACATTTCTTGCTTCCTCCACCAGCCCTGCTGGTCTCACAGGAATTTAACTGGGAACCACCCTGTACAGCTTCACCATCACCATCATCCTGCAGTGCGTCCATCCACAACTCAGATGGGATTTGGGAAAAGCTCTGTCTCACTGACTCACTGCCTGGCGTCATCCAAAGGCACACAAAGACAAAGGTCTTCCCTACTCCTGTAAGGGCATCCAGCAAGTACTGGCCTAGGGGTCAGGAATAAAGACAGTGATAAGGTCCATCAAAACCCTACAGTGTTTAAAAGAAACAGAAATATCTGCAAGGCATCCCTCTGGAAGGGATGGGGGCTCTAAGAGCAAGTCTCACACAGAACGCTTGTGAAATCCCCATGCTTGCTCTCACAGGTCCAGCGCAACCCCAGACCCAGGAGCATATGCACAAGAAGATGCTGAGATGCATCTGAGCCTGAAGCAACACCTCTCACCAAGTGATGGGAGGCTGGGAGCTCTTCATCCTACACAGGCTCAAGTGGAAGGGGGTTAGAGCAGCAACAAGAGACAAGAAAAGAGCAACTGTGGAACTACCATTGTGCTTCATCTGCTAGTGTCATCATACACAATCAGACATCAGTGCCACAGGGCCACTGCTGGCCAGGGGCTGAGGGGCAGAGCAGGCTGCTCTGCTGGCTCCACGTCCACCACACCACTGCTCCTCATCCTTCTTGGCCCTATGATTGTGTCATCGAGCTTGCTTTTACACCCCAAACAGCCCTGCTTCCCTCCCACCAGGGGGACTGAGAGAAGGCCTCCTGATGGCAGCCAGTGGTGGAGAAGAGGAGACAGCAGCAAGGCACTGAGGTATGACAGAGATGGGGGCCATAAATACCAAGACAAGCAGAATAGCTAATCCTGTTCATGACACTGCCTGAGGCAAAACCTAAGCTCCTGACAGGCAACACAGCCTGTATGTAGGCACCTTGCTTCTAAGAGTGGTGCAGGGCACCCAGCTCAGGTCAGTGACCAGAAGGACCAGTAGAAAGACTGATGGCTTGAAAGTCTGGAGGGTGAATTAAAAGCATCAGAGGAACAGCCAATTGCCAGCATTTTCATCACCAAAACCAGAGAGGCTATTTTATTACATTTCAACCTCCAGGGTCACAACCGGTTTCTCCCAAGACAGATTTTGGCCACTTCGCTGATCTACATCCCTTGGTATGCAACCACAAGCACTGACTAAGACAGCCAAGGAGAAGAGGTGGGAGCAGTGAGGTAGGGCTGCAGACATACTTCTGCCTGACAGTCCCACTGGAAGGAAACGGCAACAATTACCAAAACAATGCAGTAAATATCACTTCCCTTACGCTAAAGCTACTTTCATGTCCAGAAAAAAAAAAAAGCTTTACAAGAACGTGGTGTTATTATTGCAATTGAAGGAGATTAGAGACAAAATTAACAACAGCCCCCCTCCTGTGAGTCTGACAGCACTGCCGTCCCCAGAGCCCCGTGGCATGCAGGGACACAACAGGACCGGCAGCAAAGAGCCCAGAATGGGGGGGGGGGCATTTAAGAAAAAAATAATACATTTTGCCACCCTGTTTCTCCAGGAGGGGTTCACAGAACACAGCAGCCTGGTCCCACTGTCTTCAGGGACAGATGGGCCCTGAGCAGCCTGAGCTAGTGCATGATCTAGTGGTTGGTAACCCCACCCATGGCAGGCTGTTAGGAATGGGTGGTCTTTGAGGGCCCAAACCATTCTGCGAGTCAATGAAATCCCACAGGCCCCATCTGAGAAAGGGTCGCGGGATGTCAGATGTACTTGAGATGAGATTAACATGGCATTGGATGGGGACCAGTGGGCAGCCCTGACAGATGCTGAGCAGCACACCTCTCACCAAGCGACGGGAGGCTGGGAGCAATTCGTCCCACACAGGAGGAGGCATGCACACACACCCCGCTTCTTGGAAGTGCCTGATGGCAGCACGGGGCAGGGCACGGTGACGTCTGTGTGCAGGTGGGTACCGGGATAGAGGGAGCGAGGCCACAGCCCAGCCCCGGCGCTTAGCTGGCAAACACTGGAGTAAGGATAGGCAAATTAAGTTACGCCAGTGTAATCGCTTGGATGCGAGGCTTTAGCCGTCGTTCCCTAACTCATTTTTCCTTAAGTAGGGGTAAGAAGGGCTTAAAGCAGAAGCAGGGAGAAGCACTTAACAGAGGTTAATATGGCTTCGGTAAACAAAGGATTTTCTATCTATACATGGCAAATAGAAACGGGCGCGTGCCCCACAGCAGCGCGGCACGCTCGGTCGCGCGGCGTGGGCTGCGGTGCCCCGACCCCCCGGGGTAAGCGCGGCAGCGGGCAAGCACACCTGGCCGCGGGACCAACTCTACCCCCTGCCAGCAGCCACCTGCCGGCCCCAGCTCGGCTCCCACGAACGCACCGCCGCTCTACTCCGCGCCGAACCGTGCCCGCCGGCAGAGCGCACGGCTCCCGGGCAGCCCCGACGCCCCGCACCGCCCGCCCCGGCCCCGCGCAGCCCTACCCGTGAGATGGTGAGGGGCTGCTCGAAGTCCCGGCCGCCCACCAGGCGGAAGCCCCAGGGCCCGGGGCCCGTCAGCACGATGCGGTGCGTTCCCATGTGCGCGGCTACACCTCGTGGCACACCCGGCAGCACCGGCTCCGCTCGGCACCGCTCTTCCCGGCTCAGCACGGCCCGCCCCCGGCCCCTCCCCGGGCTGCCCGCCCCACAGGGCCGCCTGCACGGCCTTGGGAGGAGGACTGCACCCTGCTCTGCCCAGGAGGCGGGGCGGCATCGCTGGCTGGGCTTCACCGGCACTAAAAGTTCGGGGAAAAAAAAGGAAGGCAAAAGCCATCCCGCCATAATTTAAAGGGAGGTTCTTCCTACCGCATTTTGTAGCGCTGAGCACGTTGCGGGGCGGTTTCGAGTTGTAGGAGCGCTGTCTGCCGACCCGGGCACAGCACAGACGGCCCCCTGCAGCGGGGCGGCACCACCGGCGCACAGCTGGTCACGCAGAACCCAACGGTAGCGATGAGGTGACCCCACGGGACCACTGGGAGCTGCTGCGCGAGGGTGTGCCCTGGAGAGAGGATCGCCTTCTCCCCAATTTATCTCTGATTCGTCTTCGCAAAATCCTGCTTTTTTCAGCAGCCAAAGCAAGCATTCTTCCTACCAGCCAGCAGCGAGGCCGAGCTAGATCACACAGGTGCTGCTTATCTCGCTGCTGGGCACAGCTGAGAAGGGTCTGTCCCCTTTCTGTGAACACCTGTCCTTCAGTGATTTGAATCCCTCACACCCCCTCAGCCTTCCCCATGCCCAGCAGACCTTCAGCCTCTCCTCACGAGACGTGCTCCAGGCCCTGGTCATCTCCGTAGCGTCTGCTGAGCTCTCTCCAGTGATTCCATGTCTCTCAAGTAGATTGGGATGGAGAGGAACACCAGTAAATACAGAAGTCTGGAAGCCTTTCAGCAGCTGTAGATGTCTCCTTGTGCCCAGGAACACAGGTGTACTCCCCCCC
This sequence comes from Bambusicola thoracicus, assembly GCA_002909625.1. Taxonomy (NCBI): domain Eukaryota; kingdom Metazoa; phylum Chordata; class Aves; order Galliformes; family Phasianidae; genus Bambusicola; species Bambusicola thoracicus. The sequence goes on from PPHD01023981.1 coordinate 10,620, forward strand.
AGCTCTTTCAGCTCTTGCTGAAGACAGCTGCTGCAAACAAAGCAGGATACCATTTCCTTCTCAGCAAATGGTGGAGCTTTCTGCCTGCTCTCCTCACTGGGGCCTGCTTAATACCACAGAGCACAGTGGGGTGCTCTAAGGATTAAGTCCCTTGTGCAGATCACAGCTGGGAGCTGGCGACTTGGGCCCCTCTCTCCTACCTGGGGCAGTGTTTTCCCCACACAGAGTCCCAGCCATGCCCTCAGGGAGGTGCAGTGAGGAGGGCAAAATGCTACAGCCAGGTTGCTCGCCCACCCCAGGCACAGCAAAGCAAGGGCTGGGATGGTGGGAGCTGCAGCGCAGTGATGGGCAGCTGCTCTTCTCCTCTTTCTGTGTGGTAGCCTGCAAAACTGAAAAATGTTCCCAGCCCTGCTGAGAACAGCCTTCCTTCACCCTGCTCTGCAGGGATGGGTCGTTTCTGTGAAACACAACCCAGAAGTCCCAGCCAGCTGTTCTGCCAGAGGGCTGGGAGCTGTGGTATGCGCACCACAGACTTTGCCTTCAGTTAGTGCTGTGGCCAGAGCTGCCTGGGTAGAGCAGAACTATTTGGCAACCCGAGGGGCTGCAATGTGACACCGTCCTTTGGTGGAGTCTATGTGGGTATGAGTGTCCCAGCCCTGCTTCCCTGAGTGACCAAGCACAGCACACGTCAGGTTTAGGCTGCATGCAAAACCAGGGCAGTGGGATGAGGCTGGACGACAGGCATTCACAGGGAGTTAATATCCTGGAGAGCAATCACCCCACTAAAGGTGCCAGTTATTGACTCTTGGGCTTCGAGTCCCCTTCACACTACAGAACTACCACAAGGGCAGCAGTGGGCACCAGAGGTCAATAACTGAACACAGAGGACACAGCTGCCACCTGTCAACCTAAGAGAGGGCCAGGGGGTAAAACCACTGGCAAAGGCACCTATAACTTCCATTGGCACAGGGGCAGAGAAGGATCTGAACACTATGAAGTTTCTGCATTGTTTTACCTTTGCAAAACAGTGGGCTCAGGTGTGCTCCTGAGTTGCCAGTTCTGCACCTCGTGTTATTGAGGGATCTGGGTGTAAAATGGTTTTTTCCTCTGCATTTACACCTCATTTTCTTCAAGGAAGAGCCACAGTCTGCCTGGCTCATAAGAGAGCCCTGGTGAGGTAAAGCCAAGGTGAGAGCAGGATCTGGAAGCATGGGATGGCAGATGTCTACAGCTCAGAATGGCCACAGCCACTGAGAGCCACAGAGAGCACTGGTACAAATGTGCATTGCTACAGGAATAGCGGGAACAGGCTTTATTTAATAATTTGTACAACAAACACAACAGTAATTCAATACTTCCATTTATTAATTGCCAGATAGTAATCCACTGCAATAAGGAACAAAAATCAACACAAAAATAAGTTGTGATCTGTGTGTGTGTGTGTGTGTGTGTGTGTGTAACTTAAAATGGCAAGAGCGAGAAGAGAAAATAAACCTTTAAATGAGTAGGTTATATACAATCAGTATTATTGTGTTACTGTGCTGGAGAGATTAATTTGGTGCTATCCAATCTTAGCAACAGGCCTACGTATTGCTGCGAATAACTGGAAGAAACAACCGAAGCAGAAGAAAACATAAATAAGATGCAGGATTAATGATATCT
>PPHD01023982.1:0-12280 GCA_002909625.1 Bambusicola thoracicus
TCAAAGGCTTTTCTGAAGTCTAGGTAGACTACATCAACAGCCTTTCCCTTGTCTACCAGTCTGGTCACCCAGTCGTAGAAGGAGATGATGTTGGTCAAGCAAGACCTGCCTTTCATGAACCCATGCTGGCTGAGCCTGATCCCCTGGACACCATGTACGTGCCGTGTGATCTCACCCAAGATGATTTGCTCCATAACTTTCCCTGGTACCGAGGTCAGGCTGACAGGCCTGTAGTTCCCCAAATCCTCCTTACGGCCCTTCTTGTAGATGGGAGTCACATCAGTGTATCATATACAGAAACAATGTGTAAAAACAGTACTGTTAATATCTAGAATCAACCAAATTCCTTCATAGAAAAAAAAATTATCAGTGATAACAGGCAATTTATTTTCTGTTAAATGTGACAACAAGTGGATTAACTACCATCGCAGCCAAATAGAACAAAAGCAGCAAAGACAAACACTGTTATGTCTTCCCATTTAAAATGAAAATGTTTAGTCTTTACTACTAGAATGGGAAATATAAGAGAAAACCAGAAAGCCGTGTTTCTGACAAGGTTAAAAAAAATGAAAGTTATTTTACCTAGACTTGAATTGCCTTTTTCAATAATGATGGTCTTCTCAAAGATATTTTTGATCATTTTTGAGATGGTGAAATCTTTGTTAACAGGCAATACGAGGCTAGATTCCGTTACTATTTCTTTATCCTAACACAAAGGAAAATAACATCAGTACAGAATACAGATATAAAAATATGCACGGACGCAGACTTCAGTTCACCTTACTTTTTACCAAAGCTATGAGTGGAATTAATACAGATTCCCTATATGGTCAGACCACTAAAGATCAAAGTGACATATGTTTTTTTCACTATGTGATACAGCAAATGTATTGCAAAGTATATTGTTAATTTAGGGACACTATTTATTCTCTTAAATTAAATTATTGGGATGAATTCAGCGGCTTGCTGACTCATACACATGAGATGTCTGACAACCCGTTAATGCTAATGTAATGAAGTTAAAAGAAAACTATAACTCTTTTAAGACTGCTTTAAACACTGAATGGAAAGAACTGGAACAGGTCATAGTGACTGTCCTATAAGGAAGCACTACTTGCACAGTCTTAGACAGTATGTGAGACAAACTGTGCAACTCTGCATGAGCACCTGCGTGTAAGACTTTCACATCACTTCCCACTGGTTTCCCACACCTGTTTTTCAGCTGTGAACCTTCTCTATATGCCCACTTCTCTGTGAAAGTTCAGAGAAAAGCTTTGCTCCGGAACCCCAGTCTGCCCAACAAGTACACTATGCTCCAGCATTGACTAGCGTTGTGAGATATGAGCAGACTTAAATACATGTATTATCTCCAGTCTCTGGGAGATTACCTTTCTGAAACCACAAATTATCTCCTGTTTTTGGCTAGGCCTACTAAATTCCTAATCTTTGGATGCGAGCTGCCACATTTCACTCTTGACATTTACAATCAAAGAGACACAAGTTGTTGCTGATCAGTGCCAATTTCAGAAGGAGATTCAATCGTTCAATAATGTCTTTCCATAGCTTTTTGGGGTTTTGAAAAAAAAGAAATCTTAACTTTTCCAGTGGCATCAAGCTGTGTATTAGTATTTTTGCAAATTCTGCTGTTGTCTGAGATTCAGTTCAAACTGCTATGCTTTCACTTACATTTTGGAAGTGAACACTCACATGTTTGATATCAAAAATATCTTCAGACTGAAAAGTCTCATCAGCAAAAGCAGCTGCAGTTTCCAGGCTTCTGTCCTCTACAGTACTTTGTTCTTTCCCTCTCTCATTCAGATCCATACTGTACGAACTCTCAGTAGATATATCATTATCATCTGCATAACTCGAATATTCCTTTCCAGCAATCTGTTGAAAACAGGAGGCAATAAACAATCAACATTATTTTGAAGTACACTAAAATGTAAATCTTAAACAGAAAATAATTTCATTGAATCTAATCTCACAGAATTTAAACATGTTAGTTCTAATATGAGTATTCTCAGTAGATTCCTAGAGGCATTTTACCACAGAATTTATCTGATTTCTCAGACAAATTATCCCATTTTATAATACCACAAATCAATGAAGACGAAGTTACTGCTGAAGGCTAATTTCTAATGTTGTATCAGTCAGTAAATCTTCACTAACTCAGCAAAGTAATGTTCACTCACACATTCTCAAATAAGACTCAAAAAGCTTCAGCAATTTATTAAAATTAGAGTATACAACTGTCTTTCTCAGGTAGGAAAAATCTGCAAGACTGAGGTTTTTATTCTCAAATCACTTCCTAATTAAAAGTAACTTCAAACAGGTTACAGAACAATCATGCAGTCTGCATTTTTTTGTTTGTTTGTTTGTTTTTTAATATCCCTTCTATACAAAGAGAGAATAGTAAAAACTCAATCAAATCTCAGCAAACAAATGAACATTTAGTTTTGAAGTGTGACAGCTCTGAAATGCAATGATGCAGTTACAGAAATTTAGCAATCAGAACTTATTGCTAGTGTCATTATCCAAAACAGCCATATCAAGACTAAGTTCTCTATACAAAACTTGCTTAGGCTTTCAAGATTACTTGATGCCCCATTTCAAGTATTTTTAAAGCATATCAATAATCAGAAGCTTCTGAAAAAATACTCAAATCCTCCCTAGCTTCCAAAGTAACTTTAAAAACACAAAGGCTATTACATATTAAGAGGATATAACAAGGACTAAGAGGTTATATGCAAAGGTTCTACATCATTGTTACATATTCTTCTCAGAAATACAGCAAGTGCAGTCACAAGAATTTCTACCTTTATCTGTCTAAGATTTTATCCACTGATCCCTTTAAGTCTTTTATAACATTTCCATAAAGTGAGAAAAACATGATTCTCCAGTTTGTTTTCTAGTATATATTAAATCAAAATTCACAGGATTTGGGGATATTTTGTACTGCTTTCCTCCCTTAGCCCTGGAGTTTTTGTCTTTGACAGAGTGCCTACATGTTTGTTCTGTCCCTAGACCAGACCGAAAATTGATTGTCTGTAAACAACTAGTTCAAGTAACGTCTGAGAAGATAACTGTGCAAGGTCTAAATACTACTAATCTGCACTATGTAATCAATGAAATTTCCTACTTTTTAATGACCAGAACACCAGAACTACAATCCATTTAAATGAACTCATGGTGCTTCAAAGACAGCCAAGGACATACACCTTTATCTCTGTTTCATATCCATTTTTACATCACTGAGAGTATATTCGTTACAAAGACTCAGATAGTATTCAACCTTTTTCCTTATGTCATACGTGCATATTAAAGTAGCAAGATATAAACTCTTAAAATTTATTTCATTTAAAGAAAAGCTAATGCTTTAATTTTTGAAGACAAACAAAATTTCAAGAATTTGTAGTAACAGCTGCACATAACCTCATTAGAACTTTACTTTGACCTAAAAATATTTTTCATCAGCTATCTTTAATTTGATAGCAAAGGCATTCATAATCTGCACTTCAACTGCCTCTGTAGTTAGAAATAGCTGAAATATCTCAGTATTCGTCATAGCAACCAATGGCACTTTTTTTTTGTTTTTTTTTTAAGTGCATTTTACTGCGTCCAAACTCTTCTTTTACAGACTGATTTCCTTGCTGTGTTCACTTTCTGAAGTACTTCATAATTGCACGCTATTAAAGGTTACTTGAAGAGAACAAACTCTTCATATTGGTGCAAAGAGAAGAACAGTGGAAAATCGGGACTATAATCTTGAAAAAGGAAAAAAAAGAAAGAAATGAAAACCAAATCCCTCTTTAAGTCAATATCAAAAATTAATTCAGACTTGGTAAAGTCTCAAAATGATATATTATGTAAACCCAGTGCCTATCTCATTAAATGCTTCTCAGCATGAAAAATGCATAATCCATTTAAGTAACAATTACAGGGTTAAGAGCGCAATCTGCCTCACTGGCACAGCAGAGATGTGCTCTTCTGTAGATTGGGAGAAGCCATTAGAAGATGAATTTATCTTTTCAATCAGAGCATTGTAAGGGATGAATATACTCAGGGATAAGGGATAAAGGAAGATACTGTAGCTAAGACATGAAGGTAAAAGCAGAAGCTACTTTGTTCAAGACCACTGACTGTAAAACCTAGAAGAAATTCCTACAACATTGCTTTCAAAGACCATCAGTTCTAAGAGAAATGACTTAGAAGACTCTGGATTACAGAAATAAATCTACAGATTGAAAAGAGAAAGGAGAATGAAAAGCTACTGAGAGAAATAAAGCCAATTCTGATACAAATGATCACATGGGCATATGACTAACAGGAATCAAGATAGTAACAGTCTTAAGAAACTTAATTTATTAAGTTTAAATATAAATGATTAGCAGTCAGAGATTTTATATGCTATTGACTTAAATACAGTAGGATAATAATTCATTCAAGAACACTATAAATTAATTAGTAAGTATCTAATTATTAGGCAGTAAAATAGCAAAGCTTAGAACAAAAAATTAATCTTTTCATATCTAAAATACTGTAGAATTATGCAGGTGTTTTAAATTACCACTCTTTAATATGCTCTGAAAAAATACCAATTATGTTTCTGCAGAAGACTCATCACTGTAGCTTTAACATTACAAATATCTCGCAGTACTTTACCTGGTTATACAAAGCACAGTGCAAGTTTTCAACCTTCCAGCTGCTTCTCTCCCATACAGACAAAAACAAAAAACCCAAACACAATCATGAAAAAAGCTACACTTCAAATTTTAACAAACGTTGGTGAAGATCGAACTGGGACAACATGAAGCATTCACGTTTACTAATACAGTGGCACACAGGAACACAGAGCCTTTCCACACTCAAAAGCAAGACACAACCATTCTCCTTTTTACCTTGGGAGTTGAAGCTGAAAAAGGGAAACCGAAGTTGAAATCCTCACTACAGAAGCTGTCAGATGCAGCTGGTGATGAAGTCGGGAACGTTAAATTCTCCGGAGCAAACTGAGATTCAAAGCTGGGTTCAACAGCTAGACCAGCTCCGCTGGAGTCCACCTAACAACAGAAGCAATTTAATCAGCCAGGCTATCTGTAACCTTCACACCACGTAAGCCTCAAACACATGTACCTCAGTCACTACCTACTGACTCACTGTTAGCCCTTTTTTTCCCTCTCTGCTTTTACAATGAAGTTACATTTGCACATCACAGTAAGAAAAATTTCTGCTTCTAGTAACAACTGATAGTCTGTCTTCAGAGGTTACAAGGAATACCTGAGCTAAAGCCAGAGACGGAACTGGAATGAATTGCAGGGCTGAAATAGAACACTGCCTCCTAAGAGAATAACGAGGTGTTAGGAAAACTCTGCTATGTGCTGGTGTCAATATTTGGATTTGATTGGGACTTATTATTATTTTTATTGTTACTTTCTTTTACAAGAATTAGCACTACAAAAATAACCATCTTTACTTAGAGTCATATGTCAGGAATGCTTCCCCATTTAACTTTACAGGCTTGGTTGTTTATAAAAAGGTACATAAATAATCTTCTGGAAGCTGCAATGCTTTCCGAAACATCTATAAGAAACATTTATTATATCCAACTTTTTTTAAAAAACATGTATTTACAAAATATGTATTTCTTTCATATTCCACAAGAAGGTTAATATGGACATTTCTCCTATCTTACATGTGAAAGAGGATTTTAAAAGAGTTCCAAACACGGGCACTCCTTTTCATCTTGCAAACACTTTTCTTTCTTAAACGCAATACAGTTCTTCTCAAGACTCAGATATTTTCAAATACTAGAATAAAACTGTGTCTTCAACAACTTGGTTCATGGTGCTTCACATACAGAATTTTGATTATAATTTAATTTGCCCTGGAAGAGGTCCAAGTAAACACTGTGTGCTAACAAAAATGTTCAGTGAGTTCAGAACTACAGCCATACTGTCAACTTCTATGAAGCTGCTAAGTGCATCAGTCTGCAGAGACGGAACCTAAGTGTTGCTTTTCAGCTTTTGTGGTTAATCATGCCATTAATTAATTGTCAGATAAGCAACAACAATAGCAAAAATCTGCCATGACTTCAACAGATTGATTGCTTTTTGGTGTACAAATGATCTGGTTTTTTGTCTCATGTTAACATACAGTTCAAACTAGCTCTTCAGTGTAATTTACTCTCAGTGCAAATTCTGGAAAATACACACTAGTGATGCTGAAGATAAGTCCTAAATAAGGGTTGCGCAATAAATGGAAAAACTAGATAGTTAGATAGATGTAGCTATGAAAAACAATTCCTTCTGACTGAACACCGCAAACATCCTCAACTTGGTGACTGTATGTTCCATTTTCTGTTTTGCATATTTGACAGTCAGTTGACAGATCTGCCATACATTTCATTATTCTTCAGCTCTGTTTTAATTATTTTAATATGAATCAAATGTAGAAATGGTTGTGGTTGTTTTTTTCTTTTTTCGTTTTGTTTTGGCAGGGGACAGAGACGGGATTGTGAGGCCACAGTGAGGGACTGTTGTAGAAACCTATTTCTTTTAACCCTTCTATGTGAGTTCTTTTCAGTAACTTCTGGGCTATGTAAATAACCAAATGCTCAAGCAGGCTGTGTTCTTTGTACAATGCCTTTTGATCTTGCAAATCTCATAATCACTGATTGATCCTGAAGTCATAAAGAATACTGTTAGGAGAAAATATTGGTAGCTTTGAAATATATCATTCTTTCTAAGTCTGGCTTATGTGCAAAAAGACTGTTTCTCAGAAATGTAGCTATGAAAGTAGACAGTAATATACTATGTAACATAGGTGAAAAGATTCATTTACAAAATGAACACATGAACATTTCTCTACACAAGCTAAGATTTTCAAAGGGATACTCAATGGATGTAAAGACAAATGTGTAGTCATGCCCTTTTGAAAATCTCAGTAAAATTCTTTCATTTTTTTCCAGCAACTGAGAGATCACCAGCCAGACTCACAATTCATGTAAACAGACAAAATCTCCAGACACCCATTTCTACCATATGGAGATCCATCCCAACTATTGAAGATGAGTAATGTGGCAATAGTAAACACTAAAAGAAAAGCACGAACAGTGATAAGACAATCCTTTCCATTACAAAATGCAAAGGCTTTAGAAATCTTTGGAAAGTCGGGCCACTAACCAGAGCTAGCTCAGCACGGAAGAGGGCTGCATCAGCTGGCCCCTCCTCCTCGAGTGACTGGGCAGTGTAGAAAAAGCAATCTTCCTTAGCAGAGACACAGCCTTCTTCTGGTGAAAGCTGCAGAAAGAATGAAGCACTGAGTTGGATGAGTGGCCAGGAAACAAGGTGTGCATAGTGGATTATGAAAGGGAGTTCAGAGATGCAAATGAATACCAAGAGTATCAAATAGTTCATTTCAATCACAGTTATAGAGTTGGGTAGGTAAAGAGGCTTTTTTTCCTCCTTTTTTATTCTAAATTTATCTGAATTGTTTCAGCTTCATAAGTCATTTTACATGACCAAGAAATAAAAAACGTTTATCCAGCTACATCACAGAATCCATATGATAGTCTAAATTCAGTTTCAATTTCATTTACTAAACATTTACTAGAATTGCCATTACAGCATCCACAAGGGACAGTGGAGGCCATTGCAACTTCCCCGGCTGCAGAGTATTCTTTTTCATAGGAAGACTAACTCCACCACCCATGTTTTATGTTTGTATTTGCCAGATATAACAGCCTGAAGAGGAAAAAACATAATCCGCATTATAAATAAGCATGCTTTTTTCAAGTGCAATTTGATTCTAAGTGTGTTCATCCAGTATGACAGAGAAGTCAGTAATTATTCAAAGTATTTACTTAGCTGGTAACATAATATATTACATATTATAGAAGAAATCGTGGGAACTGAGCACAACGAAACAGGTTCTCTTTCAAAGTGATACCTTTTTAAGTCAAAAAAATGTTATTTTGCAAGATATTTTAGTGTGTAACATACAGTCTTCCCCAAAAATTAAAATTCTCAAAGTAATTTTTAAAAGCATCCTTCTACTACAAAAAGGAAGATTTCTATTAACTTAGCCATTCACCATTTCCTCTCGCCCCCTTAAAAGAGATGCACTAAGAATGAAAATCTGGCATCGACAGCCACAAAGATTACCAGATTATTATTATTTAAAAAGTAAAAAAGAACTATACAAACTGCATTTACACTTACAAATATAGTGGCATACAATCAGTGCCATTCTACTGATTTGAATTCAGTACAGCAGAGACACTAGTCTACACTAGCTGAGTTTACTATACATAATTCAGGAAGATACAGTGGTAACACAGTAGTTTTTTAATTTAATGACCTGAGATGTCAGTGTTAACAGAGTTTAGGAAGTACCAGGCTCTCATTATCCCTATATAATCTAGAACTAGATGTTTACTGTCCCAGGCAATCCCCAACATTCTCCTTCATTTGTAAAATGTGACACCTTTAGGTCTGAAAGGATATGAAGACTTACATATGGAGGAAAAAGGAGGTCTCTTAGCTGGACAGAAAGTAAAGGCTGAATTATTAAAATGCATGGATGTATAATTACACAGCATTCTTACTGACATGCTGCCTTAATAAACTTAGGTCTCCTAGATATAATCCTTTTTACCACTGAAAAAGACAACACGTAATCCAAATCTTAAGGTTAATCATCTCCTCTTAAAACTCATTAGGTATTTTTGTCTCAGGATGGCTAAAGGAAGGCAGTTACTCAATCTCACTCTTCAAACTGCTAGAGACTACTTTTCAAAATCAATACCAGAATTATTTATACTTGTACCAAAATATCCAGTAGGCTCTGAGGCATCTGAAAAGTACTCATCTTTTTTTATACCAAGTGTGCAGCTTGTATACAAAGACTATACCTGAAGTAGATCAAAGCTTGTGAAGTAGTACAACAGTAGCCAAATTCCAGAAAACAACACAAAGTGACTTTATGTTGTCACACATTTAGAAAATCTAGTAACAAACACAAAATTATGTCTAGCAAACAGCAGCCCTGAAACACCACGCTGGTCATAAGATGCTTCACTGTTTTCTCAGCTAGGAGACCCACATACTAGGTCCTGTTTCACAATACCAGCCAGGAACTACACAGGCCATTCCTAAACACAGGAAGAAACAGGAATCTGCATTTTCTTTTGTGTCACCCAGTTGTATTCCAAAACACATAAACTGTATACAGAAATCACGATCATTATGCACCAGATTAAATGACAGGAAAAGTACCCATAAAATTCCAAAATTCTTACAGGCAGAGGTTTGGCAACTCCTATTTTAACTGCTCCTGCTGGGGCTCCTTTCAATGCTTGTACTGCTTCTTCCAGGCTGCCATTTTCCAAGCTGATATCATTGACAAACATAAGCCGATCTCCAGGAGAAAGTCTGCCATCTTGCTCAGCCACACCACCAGGAACTAACGAGCGAATTAGAATTATAGTTTTTGAAGGGTCAACAGGATCCTAATAAGTAAAAAGGAAGAAAGACATTTCATTTTATTTAATCCTTTTTGTCTTGGTAAAACAATTCTTATGCATGTATTCTTAATGACAGCCAACACAGCTCTGTTCCAGATGAATCCTCTGCAGGAACATGGTCCATGCTCCCCATACATTTATGCCTCCTACCTTTCATTCTTAATTATCAAAACTATTACTCTTTTCTAGGTTCTGTTTCATCACAAATCTCCATAACGGAGTGCAGCCTGCATTGCAATAAGTAACCAAACCTAAAAATGCAAATAATTCCTACTGCAATGACATTGTGCAGACTTCATCCTTTCTTATACTTAGCTGCTTGTGAATACAGTCTTACAATGCAGACTGGGGAAATGTTCACATATGCTCTTTAGTGGAACAAAGGGCTCATTTCAAGAATCACTCTATATTTCATTGCACCAGACCTCAATCAGCTGAGAAAACACTTCTAAAGACTAAGTGCTTGTGCACACCTAAAACAGAATGAAGTTCTCTTTCCAAGAAACAAAACCAAAGGAAAAACAAAAAACAAAAAAACCCCACAAACTTCATTAAAATTCCCATCCTCCAACGCACTGGTGTTTTACAAATAAACTCATATCAAACTCTAAGAGTGGGAAAGTATGATTCTGTTATAACAGCTGCAGAAATGTGTATAATTCTTATAGAACTACATTGACGAAGAACACCAGTAGCTGTTAAAACTTCACAGAATCACAGAATTGTAGAGGTCGGAAGGGACCTATGGAGATCAGAGTTCTCAGCCCACCTCACCGCCCACTCATCTATCCCACACTTTCTCAGCTTTGATATTAGAATGTTGTGGGAGTTAGGATCAAAAGTCTCACTGAAGTCAACGTAGACAACATCCACTGCTATGCAGACAACATCTGCTGCTTCCAAAGCAATTCACTTGCAGGCACAGAAAAACAGGAGAAATGTAACACTGCACAAGTTTTACTGATGGCAAAGGAAAGAGAAAAACAAATGCCCACAAACTGGTAAGCAACTGCAGTAATTTTCCATGCCAAAATGCCAATGCCCAAAAGGATGTACACCATAAAGGGAAGCTAAGACCACGCTTGACAGTTTGGAGCAATTAATGCAGTATAGAAAATGTCATGGGGTAAATGAAATACTTTGTAAGTTGATATACAGGTAGATATTATGTTTGGACTTGAACACTGACAGATTCATCCACACTTTAAAGACTATCTGTAATGCCATTTGAGATGACAATGCACATCATATTTTTTGAAAAAACAAACAAGAAAAAAAAATTCCATTGTATGTGATCCTTACAACCCTCAAGTTCTTCCTGGGGTAAAGAATGATGTAAATTTTCCCAAAGGCCTGCCATTGTATAAAACATGATAAATATATTAGTATAAATATAGCCTTGATTAAAGTCAATGTTCATTGAAAATATATTTAAAAAATGTGATGGGTAAAGCAAAATATGAACAGAAACCTCACTGCAAATTTAGTTTATTGCTCACACTACTAGACAGAAACAGATCCTTCACTGACAAACTGAAATGTTTTAACCTCATCTCACATGTGAGAACACGGGATAAATCACAGCAATTATAAAATAGATAAAAACAAAGGTAAATAAGGTAAATAAGTTTCAGAAAGTTATGTAGTCCTGCATGATACAATAAAACCCACACATGCAAAATATGTACAACTTAAGGTACTTCCAACAATCTTCAAAAAGCACAATGCTTTAAATTTCCATACAGATAATCAGTTTGTGGCTATACTTCAGAAGAGGCTAAAGCAAAAGCATGTTTTACTTTGTGCTGATATGGATTCCAAATACTCAAGCTCAGCTATGAAGCCTCACTGAAGAGCATTAAGAGTAACACACTAAACCATAACCTCCATATATATAGATACTTGAAAATCCCTATATATTTAAAACTCCTCTGTTCTTCACATTTACCTGTGTGCAAATGCAAAATATTTATGAGACATAGTTTATTTCTAAGCAGTGCGCCATAGGAATAACTTCCACCTACAAGTGATCTCACACTGTGCTTTTCATCAAGGGCAAGATTCAGCAGAGACCTGTTAAATCATCGAACACACTAGCAAAAGCCTACACTGACCAGAAGAAAAGTTACTTATCTCTGATGAGAAATTAAAAAATGTTCATGGTGACAACTGGAAACGGAGGAGAGACATCTGTTGGAACCCAACCAAATGCAAACAGGACACAGACACGCAGCTGTTCTGATACAAGGACACAAAAATCACAGCTTGAGATGACTGGGAATTTTGAAGTCAAACACAAAATTAATGAGGACATCTAGGCACATCCTAGATAGACAGCAGCTAAGCATGGGATTTCAGAATTACAATCCTGTATTTCTGTAAATCCTGCTTTAAGCATTTAAGTCCTTTATTGGATCTTACCCTAAGCAAGGGCACCCTCACTGCAGATGCAAAATTCATGGCAAGATGCCTGAATATTCTAAGACGTACATCATCACAACCATGGCACATCAGAAGGTCAGCTTTTTCACAGAATCATTTGAATCACAGAATCACTAAGGTTGGAAAAGACCCACAGGATCAATCAGTCCAACCATTCACCCATCACCCATAACTCTCGCTAAACCATGTCCCTCAACACAATGTCCAAATGTTCCTTGAACACCCCCATGTTTGGTGGCTCCACCACCTCTCTGGGCAGCCCATTCCAGTGCCTGACCACATTTTCAGAGAAGTAGTATTTCCTAATGTCCAGCC
>PPHD01023983.1:0-12280 GCA_002909625.1 Bambusicola thoracicus
GCCCCGGCCTCTCCCCCGCTCCCTCCGCGGCTCCGCGGCGCCCCCCGGCCTCGCGCCGCCCGCCGGCAGCTCCCGGCTTCGAGGGCGGTTGGGGGACGGGGTCCGCTCTCGGGCGCTCGGAGGACGTGGACTGGAGGGGCGGTGTCGCCCCGGGACAGGCCCGAGCGGGGGCGGCGCGGCGCGGTCCCGTCAGGCGCCCTCGGGGCCGTCCGCTCCCCGCCTCCCGGTGGCGGTGCCGCGCGAAGCGGGGCGGGCCGAGCTGAGCCGAGCGAAGACGAGCAGAGCCGAGCAGAGCGCGCCGCACGCCGCCCAGCGCGAAGATGGCAGCGGGGGAGCCGCAAGCCAAGAAGCTGAAGCTGGAGCCGAAGCAGCTGAGGTAACGCGCTGTGGCGGCGGGCTGCGCCTCACGGAGGAGCGCGGAGCGGCGCTGGGCTGCCGCTGGGGAGGAGACACGTGCAGAGCGCCGGGCCCGGCCGGGCACGTGTAGCGGGGCTGCGGGCTGTGCCGCGGCTCATCGGGTCCCCTCACGGCTCCCCGCCGCGCTCCATTCCCGCGCGAGCGGCGGACAGTGGTGGTGCCACGCGCGTTGCCGGGCCGGGCGCTGCGGCTGTGCCGGGCGCTGAGGCGCGGCGTGAGGAGCGCGGGGTCGGGGGTGCCGTGCGGCCACGGCTGTCTCCGCGTGTGCTCCCTCGGACGGGGACTCCGGTTGTCCAGCAGTCCCCGCGCACAGACAGGTTTTTGTCGGGACATCTTGATCCCGTGAAAGGATTCCATTGGAAATAATGTGGGACGGGCTTTCGGTGCCGCTTGCTGTACTTGCTCACGGGCAGCAGTGTTCCGTGATTGCACCGACCGAACCCCTTCGGCTGACGGCGTGCACAGAAGCGACCCGCTCGGTTTTAATGTCATAGCAGTAAAATAAAAGCGTTCTGAGTGAGGGAGTGTGATCAGAGAGCCGCAGCGGGGCTTTGTTGGTGCCATTCCGGTTGCGTTTTCCTGGGATTATCGGGACGCGAATAGAATTGTCTGATACCTGATCCCCTTCCAAGTGCTCAGGATATGAAGATTAATGACAGAAGGCCCGAAATGCCAACATCGCCCCGGCGGTAACTAGTGACCTGCTCAGATATGGCATAAAGCAATGGGCTCGGGAACTGAAGTGAGCACCCCCCGTCTGTGCAGACACCCGTACCGAAGGAGCCGACCCCATTCACACTGTCCCACTAAGTAAGGGCACTTCTCTGGCAGTAGGGTGGCTTTTCAAGTCTAATAATAGTTAGCAAGTGCAGCTGCAGATAATGGAAGGGGGAAAAGGTAACTGAGCTCTGAAAGTAAATAAATGGCATATAGCAGTGTGAGCTGTGAGTAAAGAGCACCAGCCGTTTCCGTGGCCTTAAAGTGAGGAGGGGGCAAGGAATTGGAACTATTTTTCTGTTTATAAAGCTTATTGGGGGAAACCACTCTGTACCTGCTTGATGCCTACACATTAAAAAAAAAAAGGCAAAACCAAAAAAGAAACAACATTATTGAGGTATTGGGTTAGAAGTGTGAAGGATGTTGGCAGTGGCATGGGAGGCCATGGTGGCATGCTCTTGCAACAACCGATAAAACCAAGAATAATAATTTTCTATGTTACACAATGGCTAAAACATAAAAAAAAAAATAACATTGTTAGATCTTGTGTGCTCTGATTGTGCTGAATATTATTTTAACAAAGGCTCCGGCCTTGTGCCGTAAGCAGAGAAATGCCATACGCAGCTGGTGATGGAACCAAGTCAGCCTGCTGTAGGCCCTGGTTGGATGCGTGAGGTGGGGAAGGGTACTGGGCTGGCTCTGGCAGACCTCTCTGCTCCCTTGCATGTGGCTGTGGGACGTGTTGAAGCATGCTGCTGTGGGACCTTGTCCCATGCTGAGGGCTGGTGCTGAAGGTCCCAGGCTGAGTGGCAGAGGTTCCTTGCCTTTACTGTGTTTGTAATGAGGACGAGCTGTTAATGCACATGCTGCTACGTGAGCATCACTGAGAATTTTGGAGGATGACAGCTTTGTATTTGTTATACGAAGAATTAGATGAGAATTGATTGCTCTTGGCATCTATGTTTTACTCTTCAACCTCTTTCAGAAGAGCACGTGTAACGGACTGTGCAGGGATGGTCTCGTACCCTACTCATTCTACCATACAGTACAAATGTGTATCTTTCTACTGCGAAAACTGTTTTAATATCAAGAAATGGCATTACAAAGTTAGATTTCACTCTGTAATATCAATAGCACCTTGTCAACAGTAACAAACGTGTTCCTCCCTTATGTTATTTGTTATTTTTAATTTGTTTTTATCTGTCCTCAAGTGGTACCAGGGAGGTTTCATAGATGAATCTTTTTAGCCCCTTTTGATCCTTTCAGGCAAAGTAGAACAGACGTGGCTCCCTCAGAACGTACGCCAAGCTGACCTGGTTCAGTGGAAATTCTTTGAAGGCAGTGGAGGGTTGTTGGCATTGCCACCCAACAAGCAAAACACAAAGCTGGAGGCCCTAAGTGGCATTCTCAGCACAGCGGTGCATGGTGCTGTCGTTACTCTGCTGGGTGGCAGGTTTTGTATTGTCTTCGTTGATGGTGCAAATCCCCACTAAAACCAACGGGATTTAGGCAAGGCCATGAATGCCTGTTTATGTGTTTCAGAGTTCAGGCCACATCTCTGCTGTGTGAAGTAAAATATCACTGTGTATGTAAACTGTGCCATTTGAACAGAAAGCAGGCTTGCAAAGCTGCAAACAGTTTGTTGTTGAGCAGTGGTATCAACTTACTAGAAACGTCACGAGGGATTAATATAAAGAAGTATTAAAAAGGATTTGTGCCCTTTTATATTTGGTTTGGTTGTATCTTGGAGGTCTGTGGAAACCGCAGCCAAGCTTCTGTTAATGTCACGCTCGTGAAAGAATGTGAACATTCTCTGTAGATTTGTTTGAGCTTTTGTGTGTATTTCTATGTAGAAACGTGCATGTCTGCAGAAAAAAAATGAACCAGCTTGTGAAACCCTCCAAAGTAACGTCCCCTCTGTTGTGTGATGGCCCTTTGGCAGTTCTGCAGCTGCTGTATTGATTGAATAGTCACGACGTAGCTGGCTGTTGGAACAAATTGATCTACATGAAGACAGCGTAAGCACTGAATTTGACAATTTTGACTACGAGTACAAAGTACAATATTCTTCTTCTCTTACTACTAGACAGAATTGCTTTTCAGAATAAATTATCAAACGCTCTGTGCGAACTGTTGTCAAAAGCAGTCCTTTGTCATTACCATTCCACTGGATTTTAGACAGCTCGATACTGGTGGCTGTAAAAAACATTGCTAATTTCATGCATTTTTAATTTCCATAATAAGCTGGGTTTTAATTTAACTTGCTCCTTCATCAGCTTTCTAAAAATGAAAGCAGCTTCTGAACATTTCAAATTAGCTGTGACAAAGCTTTCAGTTAGAATTTAGTAAACCATTTTTCTTTCCTTCTCATCAGCTCTACCTTTATTTTTTTCCGCCACATTTTCCATTTTTGTTCTTTTCAGTTTCTGTCTTTGCTGCTTGTACTTTCCTCGCTTTGCAGGTGCCCACATCTACAGATGCAGGCAACTTTCCCTGTGTCAGTACTCTCGATAGGCTCTCAGTACAAGGAGAGATACGACCAGCACCTTATTGAGTTTGCTCCCAAAATAATAAAAACGTAAGACTTCTTTTTTTTCTCATGGATACTTAGTCACCTTTAGAAAGCAAACATTTTTGAAAGATGCTGGCAACATACTTCTCCAGTTGTGTTTTATTTAGGACATAATGGCAGCAACTGTCAAAGTTGTGCTGGCAGAAATGCACCCAGAACCTGAATGACCTGCAGCGGCTGGTGTAATGATTGAAGCACTTGTTTCCATTGCTCAGATCCATAACTCAAACTGCTGTGAGATTAACACTTGTCTTCCCCTGGTTGTTGATGTAATCAAGCATGATTTATCAGAACAGCATCACAGGATACAGTTTCTACACTTCTGCATTCTTTCAGTTAAAGAAATTCCATGCTTTATTGAGAAAGAGCATAGCTTGAGGAAAGAGGAGGCTGTGGGAAGGCTATTTGTGCCTGGAACCACCAGCATGGCGGGCGTCTCCTCCATCCACTGATGTTACCGTCAGCCCATCTGACAGTAGAGCTGATACAACCCTAATATCCTGCAAAAACATACACTTCTGACTTTGGGTATTGTTTTTCCGAAGTAAGCAGGACCGGTCTTGTCCTTAAAGGCGCTTACATGTTTTTACGTGTAGGAGGGGAGCCAAGGCAAATATATCTATTTCATAATGAGTTTCTGAGTTCCTGTGAATCTTTTACTTATTTATTTATTTATTTTGAAATGTGCAGGTTCTGCCGTTTTCATCAAATGAAACAGCTTGTGTAGAGGTACTCATCTAATCAGATCTACTAATGTTACTTCTAAACAGACACTGAAGAGGTCTGGAAAGGAGACTTGAATGAATAGAGAAGTAATTGAATATAGTGTCAATTGTAATAGAGTAAAATGGACTTTCTGCAGAACAAGACCTTGGCTTCCTCTGTTGTTGCTGAGGTCTATTTGAAGTGGAAATGTTTCGTGCACAGCTCTGGCTTGTAGTTCAAGGTTGTGATATTGAATTCGAGTAGTTACTTACACAGGCAAAGTACATGAGTATTTCACAAAGCCAGTTCTGGTAGCAGGGAATGCGTTGCTGTCTAAAGGTCATTAATTAGTATTTGCTGGTAACGTGTTGGGAAATCTTATCTCACTGAAAAAAGCAAATTGAACTGGAAGATATAATGTGAACACTAGGTTTTCTCAAGGATTTTTGTTTTCTGTGTACGTAACTCCCCTCATAAATCATTTCACTTTGCATGCTAGTGTTATTTATACAATAAATAAGCATTTTATGTGAAGGGGAGATGTCTTTGATTATTTCTCAGAATTAAGTGAAGGAAAGGGGATGTTTTTTCCCCCATTTTGAACTGTAATCATTTCTGTCATGGTTGTTTGACTGCACTCAAAGCTGTGCCACACCTGAAGGATGTGGTAACATAAAGCAACTTGCTGGCTTTATGCTACTTCTGGATTTCATTTCCAGTGAAAGATAGTGTAATTTGCTGTTGTTGTACTTTCAGAGGTACAAAGCAGTTGTAATTAAAGGATTAGGCTGTTTGACTTGAATGGAGAGGGAAATAATGTGTAGCTATCTACAGTGTGATGAAGACAGCAATATCCTTAGGTTTATAGATTTCTTTTTGCTTTTCAGCTGTATGGCCTGTGAAGCTGCTCTAAAAGAGATTGGATTGTGCTATAGAATTTTGAGATGAAAAAATATTTTAATATTTTGCTAGTTGATCCATATAAGGTAAAATGTGTTGAATTTTGTTGTAAGCTATTAATTTCTCTCTGTAGGAATACTTTCTCTCTGTAGAAATACTTTCAGAACATATTTTTTTACTTCTAGAAAATGCACATAAGATCTGTGAAATTCTGTTACTGAAGGAGAGTTTGTGGACTTTCTTCTTGCTAGTCTGATTTTTTTCATGTCTGCTGAGGCTATTATGTAAAAGGCTCATTCTTCTGACTTGCAGGCTAGAAGTGTGTACTGATTTTTTTCTAGGACTGTGTAAAATATGAGGATTGATGGAGAACTTTTTGGTTATGCGTTCTGATCTGGACAGTTTTGTTCCTAATACTGTGGTATGGAACATAACGGAGTCCAAAGCTAAGGTCTATTTTACTCATGTCCTGAATACACAAGTTACAAATGTATGAAATGTAGAGTTTCCCAGACCACTTCAGTAAAGTGCTGCTTTACAAGTTCTCCTGTGCTTGCCTACTGTTACATCAGGTAGGGGTACAGGTCACTTTTATTTCATACTGTTATGGGTAAGTAAGCATTTCAGTGGAATCGTCTGAGGTATCATAGTTCATTACATGTACAGGAATTGACATGTTCATGAAGATCTAATCCTTACTGTATAGTCATGGAAGCGGTTAGGAGAGATTGTGGCTAGGCCCTATCAGTTGTTACGTATGTAGACTGCTCTGAAAGTAATGCCTCTGATTTATTTCCATGGAAACTGCAGCAGATAAAAAGAGCACAACAACACTATTTAATAGAACAGTCTCAGCTACGAAACCCGGTTTTTCAGTGTAGTCACCACTATTAACTGTTTGTTTTTATCAGTGCATACTGCACTTGTAAAATTCTGTACCAGTAAAGGTTGCCCTCTGTTGCCACTACTGTAACACCATCCACCACCTCACTGTGCTCACATGCACTGTTTGCTCAGTGGATGTGACCACATAAATGTTCAGCAAGTGTCAGTGAATGTCAATGGGTACGGTATTTTCCACATGGAGGAATTCAGTGACACACCTTTGCTTCATGTGTGTTTCCATGCCAGATGCTGTTGTGTGTGTCAGACTGCCCCTCTGCTGCCATCTGTCACAGGACAACAAAATGTAATGGAATGTTGGCGGGAAGATTCAACCTCTACTGCCAACATCTGCCTCTGTCACCATGGGCAAATATAATAAATGAGAGGCATTACTTTTGGAGCAGCCCTCATATTTTTACTTGTGCGAGCTGTGAATTCCATACTTCTTGCTGGGATTTCTGAAGCCAAAACACATGTAAAGACAAAGGTCATCTGCTCCATGCAAGCTGAGCAAGGTTGGGAGGTGATGGTTGGGCTTAGCAAGCTCAGACTAGCTTGCTTGACTCATGCATGGTATGACTACAAGTCGAAATTGGGGCACAACTGTCATAAAGTTAATCTGTGAATGACTATAACTGATAAATGACCATTTTACTAGAGATTCCTTGAGTGCTTTCACTCCAGCTCTGTGTCAGGATCTCTAGAAGTTGTGTGGTAATTGAACAAAAAAGCAGTTTGTGGTAGGCCATGCCTCAAAGGCATCAGCAACATTAGAATCTGCAGGTGTAAGCAGGATGGTTGTACACTTGGTAATACCCGTAAACTTATTAATGCCATTAATGACTGCTGTTGTGATGTCCCATATTCGTAAAAGGCTGTTTAGTTTCCTAGAAAAATACACTTTTTGTCCCATCTTGCTGAATTGGTAAGAGACTAGAAGCATTTGATTGTACCTCATTCAGACTCTAGCTTAACATTCATAAAATGCAGTTGTTATATACTGCAAATTAATATAATTATAGAATCACAGAATATCCTAAGTTGGAAGGGATCCACAAGTATCACTGAGTCCAACCTCTGACTCCACACAGGACCACCTGAAATTCAAACCCTATGTCTGAGAATATTGTCTAAATGCTTCCTAAACTCCAGCACTTGTGCCGTGCCCACTGCCCTGGGCAGCCCGTTCCATGCCTGCCCCCCTCTGGTGCAGACCCTTTCTCTGACCCCCAGCTGCCCCTCCCCTGACACTGCTCCATGCATATCCCTCGGGCCTTGTCGCTGTCACACAGAGCAGAGCTCAGTGCTGCTCCTCCGCTCCCTGTGAGGAGCTGCAGCCGCCATGAGGGCTCCCCTCAGCTCTTCTGTTCTGGACTGAGCAAACCCAGGGACCCCAGCTGTTCCTCACACATCTTGCCCTTCAGACCCCTCACCATCTTTGTATCTCTCCCTTGGACCCCCCCATAGTTTTTTGTTCTCCTTATGTCGTGGCACCCAGAGCTGCACCCAGTGCTGGAGGTGGGGCCACAGAGCACAGAGCAGAGGGGACAGTCCTTTATCTCACCCGGCTAGCAGTGCATGATGCACCAGCTGCACATATTGCATCCATTTTCCTTTATATATTCTTTATGTGTTTGTTAAAGCCAGACAGTTATTTGTGAGAGAATCTACTTCTTGATACTTTAAAATGAGTTTATTGCTTATTACCTGATGTATTATCTGTGATGGAACAAGAAAGACCAAGCTGTATTCGGATTATATTCATCTGTGTGACAGGATTTTTGCCCTCTTTTTTGGTTACAAAACAGAGGTTTGGCCGTCAGGCACTGAAATTGTTAAACTAAGTCTGATCAGTTGTTGAACGCAGTCTGGAGGATACAGCCACTGTGTGTTTACATTTTATTAGAGTTCACGATTCTCCTTGAGGGATTTGGGGGCCTGTTGTACTGCATGTCGCGAAGTCGGGGGGAGACGTGTTTCCCACTGCTATTAATTTAAATTTTAAGACTAACTTTAGTAACCAGAATGTTGTGAGCGATGGTTCGGTTTTGAGTTCTGCTTGGAGATGCCAGAAAATCGATCTGACCTCATGTATTAAGCATAAAAAAGCACCCCAGATTTTGGAGACGTCTCTGGTGACACACCTGAAAATCAGCAAATACGTGGGAATTCTGGCTTTAATTTTTCTGAGTATAATGTTGCCATTTTGTAGATGAACTAAGGCTAAGAAACGCATTATTAGGATGTTGTAAAGTTTACATATTTAGATGGAAATGATACAGCTGTACTTAACAGAGCAACACAGGATTCGCTTCTGGCAAAAGCAGCCTTTTCTGACATCAATTTAATGAATCAGTGTTTCTGGTGCTGCTAAGTTAACAAAATAAGTGCCAAATCGACATGGGGTGGCTAGTGGTAACTGGCAGCCAAAGGAAGAAAAAGTGGGCAGGAAGATGGAGACAGAAAATGATGGCCTGGCTTTGCTGATGGTTTTCCCTTGTGGTATGGCAGCTCAGGATGCTGTGTGGATGGGGATGGTGCAGGTTAGCTGGTGAAGGGCTCACATGGTGGCAGATAATCCACACGTCTCAGTGGCTCCGCTCGGCCTCTGGCGGGTTGGAAAAATGACTCATGCCAGTAGCTGTGTATCACAGGTGGCTGCCAGCTGCTGCGGCAACCTGTGAGTAAAATCACCTCATCTCTGGCACCGCAATGGGTTCTTTTTACGCACTTAACAATTGCATGCGGGGGCCCTGGGCCGTTGCTGGGTTGGACGACTTGTCCCAGAGGAGCACAGGGGTGGTGGGCAGGCACCCAGGAAGGCAGTGTGGCGGGAGCTGGGGAGCGTGTCTGTGGGATGGCTGCGGGCATGGGGACCTGTCCCGGGCCAGGGAGCGGCTGGGGTTCCCCGGGGAGTACCCCGATTCTCACGGTCCCGTGACAGAAGTGCTCTGGGCTCAGCTGGCCATCCTTACTGCGGGCGGTGTAATGGGAACTCTGCACCTATTTGCTACCTCGATGACATTTTTTAAATTATCACGGGCGATCGCACTTCCTCGCGTGGGGAAGGGACATGACAGCAGAGGAGGGAGTGGGTTAGGCGCTGCTCTCTGCCCGCATCAAAGATGGCGGCCGGGGCGCGGGGCGGGCAGCGCTGTCCGGTACCGCGCTTCCGAACCGGGGCGCGAGGCCGGCCGCCCGCACCCCCTTTTGCTGCTCTCTCCCCGCGCCGCGGTGGGCCCGCCCCTGGCGGCCGTCCGGCCAATGGCGGGGCGCGAGGGCGGGCGGGGCGGGGCGGGGCGGCCGGGCTGCGGCCGGCGACTCAGTCACGGCCGAGCGAGGCGGTGAGCGCGTTGCAACTGCCGGCGGACACCGGACTAAGAGACGACGACGCCGCGGAAGAGCGGGGCTCCGTGTCGGTCGGGCGGGAGCCATGCCGACCCTCAGGTAACGCCGAGCCCGCCGCGGTTCCTACAGCCAGCCCCGCGGCTCGGGGGAACGGGTGGCGGGCGTCGATGCGCTCCTGTTCTCGGGAGGGGCGGGGGCGGCGGCGGCGTTCCTCTCAGTCCGCCCGCGCTCGGTTCTCTCCGTCTCCACGCGCGCGCGGTGTGTAGGTGCGGAGTTCGGCGCCGAACGCGCTCTTCTCCGCCCGTTGGTGCTGTGGCGGAGCGCCCGCGGGTCAGCGCGGACAGTGCTGCGCGCTCCCCGGCCGCCAGCCCCGCGCGGGCAGCAGCGGTCCCGGAGCTTTGGCTGCGGTTGTCGGGGGCGGCAGGTGGAGAGCGCCGCGCCCGGGCGTCACCCACCGCCTCCGCGGCCGGCGGCAGCGCCGGGTCGGGCTGCGGGGCTGGGTGGGCTGCGCGGCGCCGCTGGGGCTCGGCCGGGGGGCGACCCCGGGCGGCTGTCAGCCTTCAGCGCCGTTGTAGCGTGCCGCGCTCCGACCCGAATTCGCGGTGAGATGCGAATGCCGAGGGGCAGGGTGACGGTACGGCGCCGGGCTGTTGGCTATCTGTTGGCAGCACGGCTGTCTCGGTGCATCGGGGTGGTAACTGGAGAGTGACAAATCTGTTCAGTGAAGTGAATTACTGTGGCCGGTTTTACTTCCCAAAATGCTTCATTTTAAAAGGAGTTGGTCTTCAGAAGAGAACCAGCAGGTTTCGTTATTCACTGGCTCTGCTCGGTCCTCCGGCACTTGAGGGAGTGCATGGAGCTGCTGACCCTCCCGGCTCCTGCCAGGCCTCACGCTGCCCTGACCAGCAGCACGGCTTGCGCTGCCTGGCTGGGGCTGGCACAGCTGTGTGAGGAGCTTGGTGGCGCCATTGGAGCCATTGGTGTGTGTGACGGCTCTGCTGCCACAAGGCTGCGGCTCTGGACTACGTCTGTATGATCCTGTGGGTGTATCCCTGTGGAAGTTTCGTAATGGATGAAGCCTTCGGTGAAGATGCTTCTCTAGGTCAGCATGTAGACATGGAACTCTCCTGCCAAATTCTACGTTAAGACCTAAATAATGACAGCACATGAGTGGTCCTGCAGGCTCCTTGCGTGTTGAAAGTCTGAGTGCTGAGGTGACTGGCTGGCTGTGGTGCAAGGGAGATGGTCTGGAGTCATGCCGTGGCAGTTCTGACGTGCTTTTAGTGCCAGGTAGGCTATGGCTGACGGCAGTTGTCATTCACTTATAATTATGTTATGTGGGGAAGGAGGATGAGAGAAAGCTTTTAGCTGTTCACATGCAGCTAATATGGTACTATTGCTGGGTGTTTTTGTTTTTTTTTTAACTGTAAGTGACCTTTGATAAATTCAAATCTTAGGTTATATGAGGTTTCACTGTGTTTCTATGTGACTGAGAACGTGTCTCGTTTGGCCTTGCCTCTAAGGGCAGGACCAAGCCCTTATGGGTACTCTGACATTTCAGGTCTTGTGGCACAGCCGGCTGCCGTGTGTTGTGGTTATGCCGTGCAGTTGGGACACACAGTTGTCCCAGTCATGTTCTATTTATTAATGCTTTCTGACTATAAAATGAGTCTTTAGGATGAGAACTTATTGTTGAATACGTTACAGCTGCAGAGCAGGATGAGGCTGCTGTAGACCAATAGAGAAGGTAGATATATTGACTTAGCTTTCATTACAATTTATTATGTAAATGTTTTTGCAGCAATTAAGAAAAAAATTTGAAATGCTTTTCAAGATTTGTTGTTGTTGTTAAAAACATGACAATTCAGTGCCCAGAAGCTCATTTTCTCCCCCTCTGTTTTTAGCAGCAGCCAGTGCTTCCACTGACATTTTGATGCTGCTGTTCCAGTGGAGTGCACAGTGATATCAAACGATAACAGAACTGTTGGTACGCACACACAGTGCTGCCAGCATTCAGTAGCCAACTTGAAATGGGATTTTATTTTTAAAAATGCCTGCAGCAGTGGGGCAATCACTAATAAATGACCGTGATTTTGGACACAGCTTTCCAGATCCTTCAGTTATGGTTACTTTTGTTGATCTTTTTGGAAGTGATTGAAAGGTAGCTCGCTCAGTAGTCCTGGGCTTTTTGTTTGCTTTGTTTTTATATTCCACCGGTTTGATTGCATTCTTTTTTTTTGGCAGTGTGATGAGAAGAGAGCAGTACGGGAAATGCTTTGGCTGTTGGTGAGAAACTAATGGTCTTAGCAACCTCCCAAGAAAATGCCAAAATTAGCAGGCGGAGATTTGATATTTAATGGACTACACTGAACTTAAAGCTAACTTGTGATGTAACCCAGCATTAAAATACGAACTCATAAAATACATTGCTTGTTACCAAGCATTTAGAATGCAAATGCTCAGTGCATGTAGGATTTCGGTGAAGTAAGTTGGCGTTGTTCCTGCAGTTTTGTCTACTATGGAATATTTCTGTGTCTGAACAAGTTACAGACTTGTATCAGCCGCTTAGATATACACTCGTGTACTCATAGTCAGATGTATGCTCTTAATTTTTGCACGTGGAGAAGCTGTCACTTGTTTCCTGAAGAGCTAAATATTCTTTTGCAATAAGTTGGTTGAGTTGAACAAAAACATCCTTCTTGAATGATTAGATAGCAGTACTTGGGTGCAAGAGAC
>PPHD01023984.1:0-12279 GCA_002909625.1 Bambusicola thoracicus
ATATTTGTTCCAGTTTATCTCAGCTGTGAGGAAAGGATGAACTCAGCTCAGTAAAGGACGAGTTTAGAGAACTGAACACAATCTTTGCTAGAGCAGTGACTCTGTCCATTCTCTACCTCAGACTTCCCTGAGCACTGCTGAGATGTCAGCACATGAGGGACATAAGGCTGTGGGCTGGATGGGCTCATCTCCCATAGAGATGCATACATTTGCTTTGGGTTGTCTTAGAAAAATTCATGTTCTAGCAAAGGAAGCAAGTCTCATCTCATGGCAGGATGCAGCCCTTCAGTAGCTCTGTAATGAATCTGTTTTGTTAGAATGATTGGGCCTGCCTGCCTGAGGTAACCTAAGCCAGCTTTTGCCTTAATACCACCAAGCTTCATCCTGGCACTGGCGTTCACTGGCAGCTATTTGTGCAGACACCATCAAGGGCATAATAAGGCAGAAGCAGGCTAAAAATTTCCAACTGAGGAGTCCATCTTTCTCCCATCATTCATAGAAGAGGAGAATGTCCATGAAAGACTTCTGCCAAGCCAAGGGTTTAATGCATGGTGAAGATGAAACGCTAGGGACTGTCAGGCTCTAAAGATTTGTCAGTTCACTTTGGCAACAGCTTCAGTACTACTTGTTGCTACCTCCATTAATTTGTAGCAAGTCTTGATTTCCCTGTTTCCTTACCCAACTGGAGGTGCCGAAAAATATCTCAATGGCTTTGGAGAGAAGACATAGTGCATGTCCAAGAGTGCTGAGAACTTCCTTGAATTTGCCTGGCATTTAGTCTGTACTGCACCTTCACATGATGTGATCCTCTCCATAACAACTATGAAATATCCACTGAAAATGATGACCAATAAATACTAGCAAGCTACTCCTTCTCATAGTTGATGTGATGCTGCTGAGGTGCTGATTCAGAAATAAGTTCAAGATAAGAATGAGGCTGATAGCAATGAGATTAATTATTTTCAGACACATCTACAAGCTCCAGCTTGGCCTGTACTGTAAACGCTTTGAAGCAAGATTCACTTCTAGAGGTTAGAGGATAATTCATTCCCCATTCTTATTCATTCTTTGCCATCTCTTCCTGCAGACATGCTGGCTTTGATGGGTACAGAGACTTCAAACTGTAAACATCAGTCTTGTAAAGAATAGACTCAGGGTGACACATCTCACTTCACTAATTCCTCTGAACAGAGGTTAACTGTTTCTGTTCAACACAAACCAGAGCTGTGAGGGAAGCAATGGTGTGAGGGTCAACCTGTTATCTCTTGTGTCCGGTCTTGAACTAAGCATTGCTTGGCAAACATTTTAAAACTTAACCATAAATTGCTTGGGATACTTAAAACAGTGAAGAGAGTGAGGGGGAAACACACCATTCTTCATCCTACTTGTAATCCTGCATAGTTTTCTCCACTTCCAAGTTAGTTAATACAGTAAGGAGAGCTGAGCATTTCATGGCTGCTCCTGCCCCCAGTTCAGACCCTCCTTCTTACCAACTGCAGCATGAAAGCATCATAGTTGAGAAGATACACCTCCTGCTGGCTTCCAGTTCTGTCCAGTGTGGATATATGTTTCAAATGGGATTGGCTAACTGATCATGATGAACACTGTGGATTCACATTAGAAACCACAAAATCTAGATTTTAACATACAACCAGTATTACAGCGTACCACAAATACTGGCAAAAGTTTCCTTTATGAGGCCAAACAGAATGACAGAAAACTTCCCTTTGAAGGTAGAGCATGCTTGTTGCTTTATTAGATTAAATTTTCTAATTAGACTGAGAAGCCATTGTCTTTGTATTATGAATCACGGAATCAGAGCCTGCGCCTATGCTTATCTCTTGAAAATCAAAAATAAAGAAACATAACAAAATGACACAGAATAAATACATATAAAAAAAAACAAAAACAAAACAAAACCCAAAAAACCCAAAACAAATCAGAAGAGGATTCACTAGCAAATAGCAATTTTATCTGTGGAACAGAATGATAGTCCCATAAGAGCTTGTATTAGTAAGGACACAGAGTGCACTGGTGCACCTCCACAAGTTTATGTACATACACACAGAGTAATGTACTTCCCAAACGTTAACAAAGAGTTTTCTCATAGTTTTCACCTTGGCCATATCACTTCCATTGTGAGAAAAGGAGGGGAGGGCAGTGGTGCTTCCCTACCAGACCTTGATCAAGGAGCTGTCAAATATAAAGGGACTTGGACAGGAAAACTCAGGAAAGGATGCAAGTGCTAAGGCCACCTCTTTGCACTGGAGGTGCAGAGCCCAAAGTGACTTGGGCAGGGGAGAGCAAAGGGGGACGTGCAGATGAGGCACCAGTGAGCTTGGTGTGATGTGCTGGGAGGCAAGCCAATGGGGTCTGGAGGCACATGAGAATAGAACAAGCCCAAGAAAGTGTCCTCCAAAGCAATGAGCTGGCCAGCTAACATTCAAGAAGATGCTTCTTTGTTTTTCAAATGACAAAGCACAATAAAATATGCTTCATATTCACATGCTCTTGCAAAGCCTCAATTAAACTCCAAAACACGTTTTGCTTACAAAGGACTTTACATACATTTTCTTGGGGTTTTGTCTTCCCTGTTCTAAATCAGCCACACTCAAAACCTTTTTATTTCTTTAATGGAAAAACATGGAGTTCCAAGCTGTCTGAGACTCAGCAAGTAAACCTCACCAAGCTGCCATTCCCAGTGAGCAGAGACTATGGGGACAGCAGGTCGAGCCCTGCAGAGGTTTATGTTAGAGGAAAGGTCTCAGCATCAGTCCTGAAGAAGCCCGGACCTGGGGGATGACACAGCATACTGCAGCTGATGGGGAATATACAGCTGGTGTATTTTCATGTGTACATCTGTACACATTCAAAACCACCTTGATAGTCAGGAGTTCTCCCTGAAACCTAGGCTACCTGGCACAGCACAGTTCACCATCATCCTTGCTGCCCCATTATGCTGCTGGCAGATCCCAGGACATACATCAGAGGGAGGTGTATTGAACTGGGGGAGGTGAATTGCACTGCGTGCAGTAGCTCATTACAAGTGTCTGTGTCCATTTCTGGGTGTTCAGAGCAGAGGCAAAATCCCCAAACTCTTAGTGAGGAAAGGCTAAGAGAGCTGGGGCTGTTGAGCCTGGAGAAGGCTGTGAGGTGTGCCTGAGAGTGGCCTTTCAATATCTAAAGGGGGACTGTAAGAAGGAAGAGGACAGACTCTTTAGCTGAGTCTGTTGTGGTAGGACAAGCAGAAATGGTTTCAAGCTAAAAATAGGAGGCTTAGACTGGATGTAAGGAAGAAGTTATTTACAATAAGGGTGGTAAGGCACTGGAACAGGTTGCCCAGAGGGGTGGAGGAGGCCCTGTCCTCAGAGATGTTCCAAGTCAGGTTGGAGGGTACTCTGAGCATTTGATGTAGCTGTAGGTGTCCCTGATCATTGTAGGGGAATTGAACCAGATGACCTTTAAGGGTCCCTTCCAACTCAAAAGGTGCTGTGATTCTGTGATCAATATGTGTATTCAGGCATCAGAGAAGTTTTCTGTACCCCAGGCTATTTTCTAGTTAGCTGTTCAACATTACAGTTCTGGCTGCACCGTCATTACTGCTGTTATTTTTCCACCAGCTGTGCACTGAGGATTACTCCTCGTTGCCACAGCGAGCCAAAGAGATTAACAGCCGATACAAGCCTCTCAAATAAAAAAATCAAATCGGAAGACATCAGATACTGCGGTGCAATATCTTCAAATATTCACACCAGCAGATGAGTTATTTTATGTCTATTTGTTTTATCCCAACCACAGTTTCCCTCTATTTGGAGCTCCTGTGGAGGATACTTTCCATTGTGCACATCGCACACATGGTTTCTGGGTACAGTTTCAACCTCATTGTGCAGCTGGGGAGGATCCCTCTTTGTCTTGGTGGGCCCAAGATTCTTTGCTCTTTCTGAGGTTGGTACGTTTAGAAAATACAATGGGAAACTGCACATGCTTTTCATTTTGGTGTCCTCCAGAGATGTTTTCACGTTGAATACTGAAAATATCACCCAGGCATGGCCATCTCCTGATTTGAAGGCAGCTGCTGAGCAGATGTGCAGCGCAGTGTAACTGGGTAGGGTGTACCCAGGTGAACTTGCAAAAAAAAAAAAAGGCCAGGGAAGCTTTACACTTGACATTAGACAGGACAGGACTTAATAAACATACCAAAACTATCCTGCTTTTGCAGAAGGATGAAACAGCAAGTCAGTGATGACAGGATGTGAATTGGATAACTAAGAGGGGTCTGTTTCAAAGCAACCCATCTACTAAGTGGTGGCTGGTGCCCAGAAAGGGCTGTGCTGGCCACAGCCTGCAGTCTGGTGTTAGCTGGCCGCAGGCACAGGTCAGTACTTCTGTTTTTCCATGGAAATCACATTCTAAATATCAAAAGGAATGTGAGGACAACAAAAAGACAAATTAATTTGCTCTGCTGAAGGGTGGATTTTTGTAATGAAATGAGCAGGGTGTTATAAAGCAGAAATGATCTGATGATGCACAGCAATGATTTATCTGCTCAGCAGAGATTACAAACAAAAAAGACCCCTGGCTTTGCTGCTGTTGCTGGCCAGTGCTAGGATAAACGATGATGAACATTCCCACTGACACGTGGAAAAAAGCACTTGTTTAAAGAGAAGGATTTGCAGAGCAGGCTTCTTGCCTCCCCTCTGTTGAACTTTCCTGCTGGTGGCTCTGAATGCAAAGAAGCTATGAGGACTTCACCTCTATGTTATGCTACCTCCTGTGTCATTTGCAAGCAATGAGGACAGACACGTGGTTCAGACATGGAACCAAGCTCAAGTGCAAAAGCTTAGCACTGCATGCTGAGGGCTCTCTCACAGCCCCAACACTCCAGGTTCTGCCTCTCTGGTTTTGCTATTGTCCCTTCTGTGGGTGATGTTTACTGCCTCTCAGGTGCGAGAGGAGCACCATCTCTGAAGCAGAAGTCTCTGAAGGAAACATGTAAGTCCAAAAAACAACTTTTCCTCCTTCCCCACCATGGAGATGGTTAAGGAAAACTATCAAGCCACTTCTTATGGTGCAGGTGTTCATTATTTCTTGGAGGCCAGTAGTGTTAAAACAAGAGTCCTCTCACACCAGCTGGGTTGTGACATCCCCACGGTAGGCACAAGGGACAATTTATGGGCACCTGACTCTGGGGGCTTTGCAGAAATCAAAAGCCCTCGTGGGAATGGCAGCTCTGGCACTTCGGGGAGAAACAGCACTGCCTCAAAGGAGGGCCTGTGGTGGGACACTGGTCCTTCAGTGGTGGCACTGAGGCTGCAGCTTGGCATGAGGTGGTGGTTTGTGAAACTGTTGTTTTATCCAGACGTTTTCTAGATTTCCCTTCAAAATGTGGACTCAAGGACAGATGCCACATCGAAGACACAGTGAGGGATATATATTATGAGGCTCTACAGATTTCTTTTGGAAAGGATAGCACCTGCTCATTTTAAAAGTTTTGAGGAATAAAAGAGCTTTCTTCTTGCATTTTTTAGGTAAATGCACAAGTCAATTGCTGCATTGCTTTACCCATGCTAGGCCCCTCTTCACCTCCCAGTAACCTGAAGACAAGTGGTAGCTGGGTTCTGAGCAGTGATCTGCTGTGTTTAACTTATCTGTGGTAGACATTTTAAAAGAAGGCATTCTTTTTATGCAGAGGTGAAGGTGTACTACAGGTGAATTTTGCTGTTTACTGGAAAGGCCCTCTCTGTCCTCTGCTGGTGCTCAAGTAAAATCATAGAACTGTTAAGGTTGGAAAAGACCACTAACACCATCTAGTCTAACCATCACCCCATCACCACCATGCCCACTAAACCATGTCACTCAGTGCTCCATTAACAAGCTCAAGAAATAACAATAAATCCTGGTTAGGTCCTGAAGAACTGTGAACCCTTACGATGTCTGGTGATTATGTGGACTTAACAAAGCAGTTAGGAGGGCTGAAAACCAAGACCTACTCATGCAACGACCTCTCTTCCTCGAAACACATGCAGCAGACTTTGCTCTCAGCCACCTAGACCTGCTAGAAACTCTCCTCAGGTGGTGCAAGGAGTCACAAATGCCAGCACTCACCTCAGGCTAGTGTTATCAGGACAGAGACACTCCGTGAACTCCTTTAATTCCCAGTTATCAGCACCTGATCAGACATCAGAACTACCTGCGCTGTGTTTACATTGGCACAGAGCCCAACTCTCCAGTCAAGATCCTTAGGTTGGCCACCACATGGTGTGTCCTGGGTTACAGCATAAAAGCACCAGCCACATCCCACCACCAAGCAGGAGGTGGTGGTTGCCCAGAAAACACCTGGTAGGTCAGGATTTGGTGTAATAAGGCATGGGGTACATTCAGCTGTGATCAGCAGATACCCTCTGTTTGCAGTTCCTAGTGGGTGGAGCACTTTTGGCATGGGGCTGTCTGATCGGGACTGGAAAAAGATATGGAAGAGTAAATTAATAAATAAATAAGGGTGTGGGTGGCCACACAAGAGCTGGTCAGATTTTTTCCCGTGGAAGGCTGTTTTTTGGTCAAACAAAGCCATTCCTGTCAAAACTGAAACTTTTTGTGAAAACATGGCTATGTCAAGGGTGTCTTATTTTGGAAAAGGAAAACCTCCAAAAGCCTTTTAAGGAGGGTGGAATATTTCAGTCTGGTGTTTATTTTTAAACAAGTAATTTCAGCAGCCAGTTTTTAAAATGCAGTGCTTTCCTTCTAGAAACTTCAGAGTAGTCTTCTTTCAAAATATTTGTGGTGGGTTTTGTTTTGTGTTGTTTTTCCTGTTGGAAATGCAAAAGTCAATGTGAAATATTCTCATGGACTGGGATCAGTGGGCACTCACCAATGTCATTTACCTCATGACAATTTCAAGGTGTGTTATTCCAAATGGGCATTAGAAAAACAGTTTTCCCCAAATGTATTCTGGTTCCCCCACAAAAACCGAAATATTATATTCTGGTTCCCTTGGACCAGTGCTGAAACAGGGATCTGAGAGAAGGCAGGAATCCCAATAAGGCATCAGTGTGGACCATGCCTTTGTCGTATTTGAAGTGCCTCTCCAGACTTTCTCTGCCAGTTGCAACTAGTTTACTTCTCCTCTTGTACTGTATTCTGTGCCTCAGCCATTGATTTTTCTCTTTTTATTTTTCCCATGTGAATCCCATATTGCCCAAATACTTGCAGTGAAGGAATTCCCCCCATTGCCCAGCAGTGCAACGAGAGCAGGATGAGGGCAGAGCCTCTGGATGCATTTCTCATATAGTGACTGTGGGGCTGCTGTGGGGAAGGCAGTCTATGCTGGGCCTGTTCCTGATTTTATTTGCATAGGAAAGCACCACTTTAGTCTCAAAGTGAAAGGGAGAAGTTTCAAATTGTGAAGAATGGCTGGAAATAGGAACATGGCACTCTGATCCACCCTGACTGTGGGGTCCCTCAATTCACAACAAAATGATGAGTGCTACATGAACCGAAATCAGGCCCCGAATACCTTGACATCTCGTGCTCTGAACATGAGGGCAAACTCAGGTTTGGGGGCACAANGCAGTCTATGCTGGGCCTGTTCCTGATTTTATTTGCATAGGAAAGCACCACTTTAGTCTCAAAGTGAAAGGGAGAAGTTTCAAATTGTGAAGAATGGCTGGAAATAGGAACATGGCACTCTGATCCACCCTGACTGTGGGGTCCCTCAATTCACAACAAAATGATGAGCGCTACATGAACCGTAATCAGGCCCCGAATACCTTGACATCTCGTGCTCTGAACATGAGGGCAAACTCAGGTTTGGGGGCACAACCATTGCTGTGCAAGACCAAGAGTTTACAGTTCCTCAGTGCCCAGCAATGCCTTTTTTTCTTAAAAAGGCTCTAAGGGAGCTGAAATGTTAAGAACAACAATCACATAGACAGAGAGAAAAATGATTGCTTCCTGTGCAGATTAGCTCCATCCAAGCTGAGACTTCAAAAAGATTTTGGAGCTTTTAAACAAAGCAGTTCTCCTAATCGCATGTCTGTGACGGAGTGATGGTAGCGCTTAATCCACTTTATGCTTTGTTTCATGTACT
Organism: Bambusicola thoracicus; assembly: GCA_002909625.1. Taxonomy (NCBI): domain Eukaryota; kingdom Metazoa; phylum Chordata; class Aves; order Galliformes; family Phasianidae; genus Bambusicola; species Bambusicola thoracicus. The sequence continues at coordinate 8,087 of PPHD01023984.1, forward strand.
CCCACACTGTAGCCTGTTTTTGTTATTCTTCACCCACTGTACTACTGAAGACATTTCCTGCTACAAGAAAAATAGATTGCAAAACCATGCACAGATTATAGCTTCATTATATAATGTGTGGCCTGTGGAAACATGATTTTTTTGCAACTTAAACAGAGATAATCTTCTCCTGCAAGAAGTCAGTACTGAATGGTCTGTGAGGGTATACATGTTTCTGGCAGTTGAGAGTAATGGCAATACTTAAAAGAGAATACAATATAGGGAAAGTGTTCTACCGTTGAATGGGATCGTTGGTTCATGACTGGTAGTCATGTGTAGTATAATTGTATAATGTCCACAGTAATGCATACAGCATGACAGACAGACTGATGTGGAGTGCTTCTCATTGAGATGGGAGGAACAAGTTACACTGTGAAAGCAGGACTGGAAAGAGAGCTGCTGTTAGCTTCGGATCACAGAATCAGTGGTTTGGGATAGAAGGGTCATTAGAGATTATCTAGTTCCAACTTTCTGTCATTGGCAGTGCACCTCCCACCAGACCAGGCTGTCCAAGGCCCCATCCAGCCTGGCCTTGAATGCCTCCAGAGATGGGGCATCCACAGCTTCTGGGATGGGGCAACCTGTGCCAGTGCCTCTCCAGATGAGTGCTTTTAAATTTCCACATGTGAAATGTTTAATTCAGGGACAAGGAAGAACTGCAGAGCTCCAATGAAACCAGGCTGCTTGCTTGGACGCACAAACCATGGTCTGGGACCCCACCAGAACCGGGGACCTCCAGTGGGAGTATGTGGGAGTACCATGTGCAGTCTCCTCCTGTTCAAACAGCACTGATAAGTATAATCCTACAAAGGGATCCTGCCGTACCTTGATACCAGGCAGATTTCTGTTTCACTGCTTCTCCTAGGGGGCTGTGCTACGGTTTTGCTCTTCTGAGTCATAAAAACCGTGTTCTATCTTCTACACAAATGCTTTCTGTAGCTTGTTTAGATTCCCATCTGATGCCACTTTCCCTTATATAGCTATTTGTCTTCCCCTGATGTTTACTCTTTCTTGAAGTATTTATAGAACCCCTTTGTATTCCTTCTCTCTCCCCTGCTAAGCCAGCCCGGCTCCCTCCTGCACAGTTGTGCCCATTCTCCTCCTCACTCTCTGCATCTGCTTCCATTTAAATTACTCATTCTTGACAGGGGATGCCCAGAAATGTCCACAGCGCTTCAGGTGAGGTCTCACAGCATCCTGGAGACCCACAACTACACTTTGCTGACTGCAGTGAGAGTTACTTCCTCTGATACGTGCTGGGCACATTTGCTTTTCTCAAGCTGTGTTGCAACAGGCTCCTGCTCATCCAGCAGTGCAGTGATATGGCAGACCTTTCCCCCTACCGCTCCCATCTCTTGTTTCAGATACAGCAGAAATTATTTCTGATCCCCAAGTGCCGGTGCCCTTCATATTATTAATTTTCAACCAGCTTCTATTACTGATTTCTCAATGTCACTCCTGTTCCTCTGTGGTACTCTGATACTGCACTGTATTCACCATTACTATTTTGTATCTCTAACAAATGTCATTGGTAAAACTACACTTTTCATTGAAGTCCCAAAGGAAAATATTTAATCAGATGAAATCGAGACTGAACTTGGACAAAAAGTCTGCTCATAATGTACTTCCACCCAGCAGTGTCCTTTTCGGCATGGTCTGGTTTTCTCTGCTCTTCGTGAAATCTGGGAATGCTTTTTAATCTTGGTTCTATGCTCCACCTTCTTTAGTTATATTAATCATTACCCATTTGATAGAGTATCAAAACAGCAGCTGACACTCAGGGAGATTAAATCTGTTGACTTTCTTTTTCATTCTTCTGTCAGTCTGTGTAAGCTTTGTAAATTATCCCATTTTATCTTTTATTATTCTTTCTTTTAAGTAGTATTTGTTCCTTAAAGCCATGCTTACCCCTGAAGTCAGACTACTGGTCCTGGCTTCAACAATTGAACTGACTTAGAACAATTTTTTTTCTTCCTGAAACAGATGTATATTTGCCGTCCTTCACTCATTATTGCACCGTTTTTAACTTGCTATCAAAACTGTGATTGCATGTTCCTAATTCCTTCACAATGTGGGAAATAGAAGCCCACTGGAAGAGTACCTGAAGTTTTGTTTGCACCTCAAATGCAAGAATTTCCTGTAGTTGTTGTGGTTTTTTCAATGTTTTATTTCTTTTTTCTTATTGTAAATTAAAAGAAGGCATAAATTGAATCTTGCAGCATCTAAAAATGTCCTGAATTTTGACCTACTCTTACTTTTTCTGATATGTATTTTTATTCACTCCTTCCATCTCCTTTGAGAGGATACTCAGCTAAATGCATCTGAAGTGTTTCACCGTAAGTTGATATCTCTCTTCAAGTAGTTTTTGCATCTTTGGCATGAAGAAATTCCAAGATTACTCCTCATTCAATGCTCTGAGTTCTTCAGTTTCACCATTTTTTGTGTATTTTACCAAAGTTCGTGCTTCAGGACATGCAGTGTTGATTTACAGGCCTATTTTGGCAATCTGTCCAGGAAGCTTAAACCTTGAATGCTATTGCTACAGTTATAATCACACATTCTATAATTTCCTCTCACCTGCTGATGTCAAGTCTCAAATAGAATTACTTTTGTTTGCTCAGTAACTTTTGGAAGGCACCTTCTACCTTGAATATCTAGGCCCCAGTAGAGTTTGTTTTTCACACTGAACTGGGAAAGTTAGAGCATGTTCACATGACTGCATCCATTTGAGTCACATTTATGTTCTGCTTCAGTTTGATGACTGAGATCTCTACTCTGCTACAAGACCTCTGCTTCACTTATTCAGATCATAAAAAGCAAACTGTACGCCTTTCAAGTTTGCATCACTGATTTACATCACTGCTGATGGCATTTCTCTTTAGCATTAGAGATTATTAGCCAAATCTAAATTTAATTCAGGACACCTAAGACAAGTTTCCAGCTGTAACCGTGGCCTATTTTTAACCTTTCCCTGAATGGCTTTCCCAGAAATATATTCCTTTATCCCTTCTATGTCTTCTTCGTTCCTTAGTCTCTACACTCACTAGTGCACACTCACAGAGCTATATGTCAGTGATATGCCTTTATTCATATCTTTATTATGAGCACATGCCCCTCAATATCCACGATATATTGCTGTTTCACCATGGCTCTGCTATAGCAGGCTTTATGCCTTACCTGGGAAAGACAAATTCCTCCATGCTGTTGTCTGGCTCCTGAGGATCTTATATTATCCCTAGATTTCCTTAGTCAGATTAGCAAACCTTTTTGTTTTTCTTCCTAGATTAATTTTCACCATAGCAATACCGACTTCTTTTTTTTACAACCATCCTGTTGTTAGTCGTTACTGCCTATCCTGTTATTTCTAATTTTATCATCTATCCTCAACATGGAGAGTACACTTTCTCTCAACCTTTGCAGCTCCTCTTTTAGCTGAAATACTTGCATTTCAAATGTTAGTACTACTTGATAGTAATTATCAAGACAGTCTGTAATCTTTCCACAAATCTGTCAGTGATTCTGCATGTCAAAACCTTTCTCATAAGCACACATTTATCAACTAGTTCTTACCTTCTTTACCTTCTCATACCTTTTTATTGTCCTTTGTTTTTGGTGGAGATAGCTGCTCTTCTATTCTGAAGTGCAACCGTATCCTCCTTACTGCTTAATTCCATCTCTGTACTCCTGTACAGTCTTGTTGTCTCACTCCTTCTCCCTCACAACTCTCTTCTAGTGATAGTGTCCTTTTTCTGCTCCCCTTCTCACACTGATGTCTACCAGCATGTTTGTCCTGTCCACCTCCAGTCTCACTGCTTGCCATTTTCCCTCTGTTCCATGAGCTGCGCCAGGTGGGGCTACATGCATCCAAGAAAACCCATTAGGTAGCCCCTCCAGTAAAGACAAGCCCAGGTTTTGTGTTATTTATGTAAACCATGGGATTCTGAATCAAGTTGAATCTGAGGATTTGTATCTCCTGCTCTTCAGAAATGAACAGTTTCAAAGACAACAGAAGGCACAGATCTTAACTTTGGGTTGGCTTTTGGGGAACATACCATCATCTATCAGAGCAGAGAATAGAAAACCATATTCAATTGATATGGATGTTGTAATATCTTGAAATACCCTAATGTCTTTAAATGCTCCTTTGATATTCT
>PPHD01023985.1:0-11508 GCA_002909625.1 Bambusicola thoracicus
CTACACATTCTGGCTCCTGAGAAAGCAGATTTCAGCTTAAGTGGTTTTTTGGCACTTGCTTGGGTAATAAAAACCACAGCTTGGAAAAGCATTAAATCCACCATGTCCAGAATTATTTTGTGTGACAATTACATCTGGGGTAATTTCAATTTAATACCTCACTGCAAGTGCAAATTGCGGTATGCAGCCCTAAAATTGCTGTAATAATGAAAATAAACCTGCTAAGAGCTGCCTGTGCTACCTCAGGCTGTCACTGGATAAATGTTTTGTGCTGCTTATGGTGTTTCATAGGTCACCCAACTGCCAACAAGGAAAAACAAAAAAGAAGCGAAAACCCCCCACCCACAACGTTTTCAGGAAACAAAGAAAGTTGGAAAGAGCTTTCTTTTTTAAAGATTCTTCCTTAAAAAAAAAACCAACAAAATAACCCTCCCCAAAAATGTAATAACTGCACTGCTTATCTCTGCAGTGTGACGAAGCTTTTTAAAGTCTTTAAAGTCTTGCAGCAGGACTGGGGAGCAGTGTTAGCGCTGCAAGTGCTAGCAGGGATGTGCAGCAGCCTGCAAGGTGGGAGCTGCACTCGAGCTGGAGGGGCTCAAACCACCCGTGAGAGATCATCCGCATACACAGACTGTTCTGCTTTTATCCCAGAAGCCATGAAGTCAAGCTTTCATTTAATGTTAAGTTTCACTTTTCTGAGGTTTATTTCCCATTCCAAATTGAAAATTAAATTAATAATCAAATAAATGATTTCAAAATTAAAGTTGTTACATGGCTGAGGCTGCAAAGGCCTGTTGCAAAATCCCAAACTTGGGCAGTGCTATAGCTGAGGGCACCTCAGCACCCCGCAGACCTTCAAAGACATTGTTCTAAAGACATTTCTCTCTGTTTGCTTTGACCTTCCTGCTTCTGATCAAGTTATCAAACACTCACATAGACTGGATGCACAGCCAGCCCTGCATACCAAGAGGTTTTCCTGAGGGGAAACACACCGACTTCCAGAGCATTTCAGCCCATTTTTTGTTTAAATTGGTCCGTAGTGACCCTCAATGCACCAAGAGACTGCCTTGGAAACACAGAGCAAGCAGCTCAGTGGTAACACTGTGACTGGAGACAACTCCACAACTCAGCCTTTCTTGGTCCATCCCTAGCTTCATTTGGAGTCTGCTTTTTCCTTGGCACTTGCCATCCACTTTGAATGTGTTCTCTACATATTAGTTTTGAGCACCAGATGGAACTACACATTGTGCAATCCCCTCTTTTCTCTTGAAAACATGTGGGAGAATGGTCTAGCCAGCACGCACCTCAGACTGTTAGGGTTTGCCTCCACACTGCAGCCATGGGGCTCACATCAACCCTCTCGCATCAACTCAGAGAACAAAGACCTGACATCTCAAACAAGATGCATTCACACATACATTGGTACCTTACCAAAAGAGTGGGAGCCCTTCTGGAAATCAGTGGCAGTCCATAAGTGAAGAATAGAGCCAAGGAGAGCTTTCTCTTATTATATTTTTATCATTAGAACTATCTCAGCACTCTGTAGGCTTGGTGTGTTCATTGTAATTCCTCTCTCCAGGACCTCAGAAGAAACAGAACTGAGTCTTGACAACCAACCCAGTGTGAAAAATGGATCCCTTAGAGGAAAATCAAAATTGCTGCAGAAGGAGGGAGCAATCCACCTGGTGTAGAAAAGCAAAACAGACCACTTGGGATGCACAAAGGTTTGAGCAAGGGTGAGAACACACAGTGCAACTTGCAATAAATATTCAGTAGTGGTTAACATCAGAGCTGACAAGGAATTATTTGGTATGCGTTAACTAGATGTAATGGAATAATACTAAGGAAGACCATCAGGAAAACACTGCCAGTGTCCCCAAACCAGTTTGGGCTGTAGAGTAAATTCCCAGAAGAACACGTTCAAGCAAGGCAACACTTCACCCCTCCCTGGCTCAAGGTATCATAAAAACACTAGAAAATGGGCAATAAAGAACAATCCCCAAACCTAGAAGATACAGCCACTGATGGAGGTCTCCTCAACCTCAGACAGAGGTGTACTACCAAGCCACTAGCACCAGCAGAGAATCAGAGCTGCCACTCACACTGCCTCCAGGGCAGGCACTGCCAAAGGGTACTGGAGATCAACTCAGTGGTAGGTTGGCCAAGGAGGAGATTTTCCTACATAGCTTCCGGAAGTTGCAGCAATGCTATATTTAGCTGGTGCACAATTAGTATTTCTTTTAAGTTACTCCCTCTTCTGGTTTTCTTTCTTTCCTTCCTACTTTTTCTTCCTTCCTTCCTTTCTCTCTTTCTTTTCCCTGAAAGATAGATAACAAAAGAATTAATCCAACAGCTACAATTGAAGAAAGGGAGAAAAGCAAGAAGGAAAAAAATAGCCTTCTGTGCACATGATGTGCAGCTTTCTTGTGAACCTACAGACAAGATGATGCATTAATAATTTATTAAAAATTCACTGGATTTTAATCTCTGGAAAAGGGGAGGAGAATAAAAAGAATCTGCTCAAATGGAAGGAGAGAATAATATAGCTACATTCAAAACCAAGTTAAAAAAGATTGTACATCTTGATTTTCAAAGAAGCTCATGAATATTTCAGGATTCTTGAGCCCTCCACACTGACTCAGGGCCTGTATTGTTTCTCCAACTCATTGTGATTTAACCTGGCAGATAGCTCAGTACCACACAGTCAGTTGCTTACTCCCCTCCCCATGCAGTAGGATGGAGGAAAAAAAACAGGAAATGCAACAACTCATGAGCTGAGATAATGACAGCTAAATAAGAAAGCAAGAAAAGGGAGGAAAAAAAAAAAACAATCAAAAATCAATAACAACAGAAAGAATAAACAAAGCAAGTGATGAACAATACAACTCCCACTAGTACGTGACTGATGCCCAATCGGTCCCTGAGCAATGGCAGCCTCCCTGGCCAACTCCCCTCATGTTATTGCTCAGCATGATGCCACGGGGTATGGGACATCCCTGGGCCAGTCTGGATCAGCTGTCATGGTTCTGTCCCCTTCCAGCTCCTTGTGCACCCCAAGACCCCTTGCTGGCAGGGTAGCACAAGAAGTTGGAAAGTCCCTGATTTACTGCAAGCACCGCTCAGCAACAAGTAAAACAACATTATTCTCATCCTAAATCCAAAACATGGCAGCGTACCAGCTACAAGGAAGAAAATAAACTCTACGTCAGATGAAACCAGGACACCACATTTCCCTTCTCAGAATCGAGGCAATGAGGGGAAAAATAAAAATAAGAAGCAATATATGTGGTAGAAAAAAAGAAAATAAATAAATAAATAAATAATGAATCCCTTCCTTTTCAGTAGAATTTTAAACAATGGCCAAATTTCTAACGTCATTCTGCTGGAACATCAGAGGATTTCACCTGTTGGAGATAAAAGCAAAATCTGCACCTTCCTGGTAAGCCACCAATCCTTTACGAAAGATCTTAACAAGCCAAAACAACCTCAAGTTACATTTAAGGTGATCTTCATTTGTGCTAAAATTCATTGGGGAGAATGTCTTCCAGCCAGAACCTCCTGGCACTGCCCAGCAAACCCAAGTAGAAAAGGAGTCTGATCTCACCACACCTCTTCAGCCAGAACTGGAGAAGTCCAAAACAACCCCTATGCTGTGATAGCTCAGGAGCACTTCAGTCAAGAACACATACTGAAGTGCTCCTGAGCTATCACAGCATGGGGTGGCTTTGGACACAGTATGCAGTGCTTATAGGCCAAATACAACCAAATTGCCCAAAGATATTGGTTATGATGGTGCTTTCAATGCAGTTGATGGAGTAGCACTTTATAGTTCTGGTTAGCTGGGGAAAAAAAAGAAGAAAAAAAAAAAAAAGGAATTTACTTGAAGTCTCATAGCCTGAACTATCAACCGTAGCCAACCTCAGAGAATTAGTTCCATTGCTTGCTAATACCCAACTTCGATTTCAGTCTAGGTAAACATATCGGGTCAATAGAAACACTGCGACAAGCATGAAAGTTAAAACAAACAACTTTATTCTGTCAGAATTGCTCAGAGCAAGCTATCAAAGTAATCAATGGCACATAATAATTATAAGACAAGTAGTCAATACGTTATAGCAGTCAAAGGAAGAAGGAGGCTCTAGCAGGGAGTGATCAATGGCACCCTGGGAGCACCAAAGCACTTGGTGATGAAGCATTATCCATCCTATGAAATCATCTGTGGGCCCTGCTACGATTTAGGGCATGCTTTCTCTTCCCTCCAAAAATACAGGATCTTCTCTCTGCCTCGTATGGGTGCAGGCTTCTGGAGGTCAAAGAGAAGATACGATGCCTCCACGGAGGAATGGGTGTCAGCGAAGCCACCACCACCTCCTGCCCCTAAGAGGTCCCCAGGGACTCTCAGCCCTCCCCAGTGAAGCATGGCTGTGCTTTGCTTTCCCACCAACATCTCCTGCAGATGCTGGGGACCTAGCACGCACTGCAGCATTGCTTCCGCTCCACCACATCATTTGTTCCCTAGAAGTCCAACACATTCTTTTTATCTGATTTTAGAAATTGCTTGCCTATAAATACAGCCTGTCATTTTTAGATGACTAAGAGTGTCAAAAACATTTGAGATCCAAATGATTTCTCTTGCATGGTGAGAAAAACAGATCAGTTAGGCCTTACATCTTCCTGTATTTTTACTTTCAGATTCCCTAAGAGCTTCACTTTTGGTTTAGCCTGAAATTGGTAACTCCTATTTTTAATTTTTCTTTAAGAATCAACCAAGCCAAACACGGTTACTCAACCAACTTGGCCAACTCCTGTTCACTGGCAGAGTCCCCAAGCTGACAACGCAGCCATAACCCAGGAAAGGTGAGCTGAACAGCTCCTACCAGCCCCCGCTCTGCCTCCATGCCGAGCTTCGGTGTCTTGGATGAAAGCAGTGGCACTTGTGTCGATCTGCTGCTCACATCCTCACATCAAAATGGAGTGGTTCTTCCTCAGGGCACAGTGACTGGCAGGTCAGTGGCTTTTATTAAATTCCCAGCTGTCTTCATCCTCCTGCCACCCACCTCCTCCTCCCATCATGACACACAGAGAGATCACTGCACACAGCCAGATTCCTGGAGATGAGCTTTTATCTCCAGGTGAACGTGTCACAGAAGTGGATCTAATTAACTGGGGCTCTGTTGTTGAAGAAGGTTAATATTTTATCATGTCTTCTGTCTGGAGGAATAATTAGCCTTGGCAGTACCAGCTCATCCATTTCCTGAGGGCCTGAGTGAGAGATAAGAGGCTGGAGAGACATGTGGCACTGATGGATGGATGGCCACTACCTCAAGTTTGGGCTGACAGCACATCTAAGCAACAGCTGCTTTTCAACACTAACTCGCAAGGGAATATTAACATGGGAAAAACTCTGCTTCAGAGGTTGTACGTCTTCTGCTCTTCCTAGTCTGTGCCCTTAGCGACAGGGAACGCTTTACATTGAGGTGCTGGAATTCAACCAAGAGCCTTGCAGCACCAGCTCCAGCACTTTGTCTGTGGGCACCACAGCTGGGGTTGCACTGGGGCAGCCTCCTTGCTCCCCAACATCTGCACAACAAGGAAACTCTCAATCTGCTGCATGCCCAGCTGTCCTCATCAAAGGATTCAGTGCACATCGTCTCCCCACAAGACTGCTAAGAACTGAGCAGGGACGCAAACTTCTCTCTTTTATTTCTCACCTTTCTTGAGTGAATGGAGAAATTGGAAAAGAACAAAGGAAGAATCGCTTTCGATCGACCCAGAAGTACTTTGTGCACATTTTCTTGGCAAAATATCATAGCGGTGGGGGAGGGTATGGAATTCCCAAAGCAAAATCAAAGCCGTCTCATGGGGAAATAAAACCAAAATAACTTAGGTGGAGAAAATCTCTCACTTGGGGAAGGGGCAGAAGCTGCTTTCATCTGTTTTTCTCAGCAGATGTTGGCAAGCAAAATACTAGTCCAAATAAATTAAAGGTTTCCCCTTTCACTCTTCTCAGGAGGATGCTTGTCCCATGCTGATGCTCTTAGTATCCAGCGAAGGAACACAGGGCTGGCATAAGGGACAACTTGAATGAACATAAGGTGTAGAGATAGGAAATCTACTGTTCTACCCCAGTGCTGGCTGGGCCAGCCCAGAATCACCTCTCTGCCAGGATCTGGGCTCTGTAAGCAGGGGTCTGCAGGACACTGCGGTCTGGCAGGCTCTGCTGATCCCCCACGCCCTACAGACAGCTTTTAGCCAAGAACACACAGCTCAGGAGCAGTTTCTCCTTGCTGTACAGACAGGTGCCATAACTCACTCTCCCAGCACAGCTCTTTCCCGTACTTTCAGATATGACCAGCTTTGGCCTCCAGAAGAAATGAGTAACAGCCCCTTAAGTGGCACATCCTCATGCATTCAGAACATTCACCTGTATGTTTCCATCTGATCCTTACACAGCCTATCTCACTCCTGAACTCCTTCATGAGGGTCACCCTCATCCTTTTCACTCAGGATAAAAAAAAAAAGAAGGGGAGAAATAGGACTCCAAATCCACGACTGCAGAATAATCGTCAACATTTGCCATTTCCCTACAGTATCTGTTATCGATTCACAACCAGCCCTGTCCCTTAACTGCCACACACACTGGTGAGGCCACAGCCATTCCCAAGATGAGAGCCCGGACACATAACCAGCTGTTGGCCAGGACTGCGTGCTTCCAGCCCAAATCACAGCCCACAGGTCCCCAAGGAAACCCACCAGGTGTTCCCACACCTGGGTGAGACAGCAGCAGAAGCTAAGTCTTTAACCTCCAGTATTTCAAAGCACTTCACTCAAGGCTTGATGCTGAGTAATTTTGCTATACCAACATGAAAGTGTTTTCAGGAAGCCTGCACGTCCACGAGCAGGTTTTGATCTCTTTGATGCCGGTGTGAAACTGAATAATCTCCCTGTGATGCCAGTGGGGCTCGCCTAGATTACAACTGTCTCAAAGGTGATTAAGCCCAGGATGCTATTTAGGGATGCTGCTCACAAAGTGCCTCCCTTCTGTGGAGCACCTCCAGGCCAGATCCAGCAGAAGCAAGAGAATGGGAAATTTAGCTACAATCAATATTTTCTCCCTTTTCAGGCAGCATCACACATGATGAGGAGGTGAGATGAGGGCATTATGTATGTTGAGTTTTCTCAAGTCTCATCTGCAGCACAGCCTGAGCAGTTGTTGCGGTGCAGTGCAGTCACTGCATGGCAGGCAGCGAGGACAGGAAGCTTTAGCAAGGGTGCTTTGATGTGTACCACCTCCTCCTCTCATTTAAATGCACTGACTGTGAGTGACTGCAGCGTCTGCATGATAGGACAGACGTGGGTAATGTAAGGATGGCTACTCGAGCAGCTTCAAAGCCTGTTACACAAATCAGAGGCAACTACAAATTACATGCGCTGCAATCAAGGTTTTTAAATCGTGTTGCAAAACACTGATCCACACGATGGGCAGAAGACCTTGAGGTCACAGTGGTTTCTGCAACAGCAAAGAAACCTGGTCCGATTTCATAGCCAGGAGGCTGATCTGCGGTTTCTTCCAAGCAGAATTATTTTATGATTTTATGAAGTGCTTATTTCTGATTAATAGCAAGGAAGGCCTGTGCTGCCCTCTTTGCTTAGCTGCCAACAACTGCAAATCTCAATATTCTCAGTGTTCTGGCTTTGGGCATCATAAGTGATAGCTAATAAACAACCGCAAAAGCAGGAAGACAACCATACCCCTTTGCATCCAGCCATGTCCAGATCAGAGTTAGAGAGCTTCAGGCACATCCTAGCTACTCAGCTGCTTTTCAGGTCTCGTGTTCAGGTACCAATGAGGACAGCTGAGCTCTAAAACAAGCCAAGCAAGAAACATAGAGGCATTTCTGTATTCTCCAGGCATTATGTTCATCTTCTGGGGCTGAGAAGACAAGACACACCTATATTCCTGTGCGGGGAACTGCAATTCTAACTGATGAGAATCAAAGGAAATGCTGGGTCATCTCAACATGGTTTTGGTCTAGCGGGCAACAAGGTTGGAGGAAGACAAGTCAATGTGAGAAATGCAAGATCTTAAAAACATTAAATCAAAGGCCGTGTCATCAGAAACAGGAAAATCTTATGGCATGTGTTGTCACCAGCAAAGTGAATAGGGTAGATTGCAAGGTAAGAGTTTTATGGGGGGCAAGTCCATGTGATCAAGTTTATGGCTATAAGAACACACTCCATGTCAGCAGATGATGCAATGTCCAATCTCCAAACCTGCATGCCTGCAAGGCTCTCTTCTCAACCACAACTTGATTTGAGCAGCTGCTTGCCTTCTCTCAGACATGCACATATGTACACAAATGCAACCCCTCCAGCAGTAGTAAAATTCAAGCTCAGCTGGGAAGATACGGCTTCTCATAAAACACTTGGGACTCAGGCAGCTTCAGAAATGCAGATGATTATTGCCTTGTGCCAGGATCAAGCAGGGGTCCGTCTTTGTCCTCCATGCTCTGCCAGCTCAAGACAACACTACAGAACTTGTATCGGAGCTCCAGAAGTAGAAGCAGGGGGAATAGAATTAAACAGGCAATAGGAGATGCCTGAGGCTGGCAGACATCCTTTGCACAGTTAAACACATTGCAGTTGCTAGCAAAGTCTGCTGGAAGTTCTTACATCTCCAGACACTGCTGTAACACCTGCTGATCTTGTCCCCAGTTTATCTACTTGCTTCACCACCACCGGTGAGCAGTAATCCCTGCTCAGGCTAGTTCTTCTGGGTCTGGGCAAGGCATACTCCCTGTCAACTTCCAAAACAACTGAGCCATGCTGAAAACCTAAGATACGCCTCCTATGTATGCATATGCACGATACTCAGAGGGCGGTGAGGCCCTGGTTTTCTTTAGGGATGGCAGCTGGGGAGCCCCTTGGCACAGCTCTTTGCACAGCGATGCACTGGAGCAGGGCACATTGTGGGATGCAGTTTCCCTCGGGAACAGCTGGAGCAACAGCTGCAACAGGTCCTCAAGCACCTGCATTATGAATAAACATTTCCTTCTATGTGGGATGTTTTGAACTCTGCACTTTCCTCTTCCTCCAGGCCAGGACCCTTTCCCCCCCACCCCCTCCATCAGCCTCTTCAGCACCTGTCTCTCCCAGATCTCCTGTTCCCTCCATGGCTGCTCTCTACCCCTTGGCTAATCGTGCAACATCTACAGCATCACTCAGATGTATTCAATACATCGGAATCCAATTACTGCATTAAGGAAACTGGAAGTAAACGCAATTAGCACCAGCCCCTCCCACATGCTGTGCCCTTGCTTCTTCCTTAACTTTTCTTTCCACATGCCTGGGAACGAGGTTGCTGCCACCACGGCTGGGGTGCAGCCAGGGGGCAGCTGAGTCTACCTTCTTTCTTAGTAGGGCAGGTGGTTAATAACACTGGGGTTAATTCTCTCCAGGAATAGCACGCTCACTCTCTGATCTACTCTAATAGGTGTACATCAGGGCTGTTAGCCCCATCCTGGAGAAAGGAGCTGCTGCTGGTTACTATGAGAAAGGGCTAGGAAAATAAATAGTACTAATAAATAAATAAATAAGCACCATTGACTACTAGAGGGCTGGAGAACTGTCATTTCAGTATTTCAGCCAAAGTGCTGAGGAGACTCTTTGCATGCCAAAGGATATTTTTGACCGCCATGATGCTGGAGCTGCTAAAAGAAATAACCCAGCAAGTTCTTACCTCTCCCATTCACTCCGCAATAGGCTCTTACAGCCCCCCGTGAACTCCTCCCTCTGTAGACCAAAACAGCTGCCGACCAGCTGCTTCATCCATTTGCACCATCTAAGAGCCCCCTTCACAAGACAAGAGTTCCCAGCACCAGCAAAGACTGTGCCCATCACAGTGATGTGCTCCTGCACACCCATTGCTGCAGCTATATATCACACAAACTTATTCCTGCTTTTCTGGAGAGAAAAAAAAAGTTTTTTTGTGTTTTTTTTTTTTCTCTCCTTATGATATTGGAATAAATGCATTTACACAGGGAGTAATGTTTTTAATTGATAGATTCAGGATTACCACACCTGACAATAAATCAGATAAAGTGAAATATTTGATCTTAAGAATACAACCAGTCAGAATGAAACCCAGTCAAAAAGTCCAGATCCCCCTCTAACATCCTCAAATCAAGGAAGCAGAACACTACTATTCACCCATATAACAAGGTTTCTTGAAGGAGATGAGGAAAATAAAGAAGACTGAATAACATTACTGCTGCCACGTCTCCTGATTTCTCAGTGAATCCTAGGGTGCCCAGTAGTTCCCTTAAATCATAGAATCATAGAGTTATTATGGTTGGAAAAGACCTCTAATATCACCTAGTCCAACCATCCACCTACCACTAATATCACCCAATGACCACGTCCCTCAGAGCCACATCTCCAAGGTTCTTGAACACCTCCAGGGATGGCGACTCCACCACCTCCCTGTGCATCCTGTGCCACCGCCTCACTGCTCTTTTCTAAGAAGAGATTTTTTCCTAATGTTCAATGCGAATCTTCTCTACGCAACCTAAGGCCATTACCTCTCATCCTATCCCTGCTTTTGGATGCGTAAGAATTGAAAAAGAAAAAATAAAATGAAATCAGCAAGCCACTGGGGCAAGTGTGTCTCCTTGCTGGATACACCTCTCCGTGCCCCTGCCCTAACCCCCCCAGCAGAGCTGTGATCCCCCCGCAGTGCCTGGCATCCCAGGGGAGGGAGGGCGGTGTGGGCAGAACCTGTGGTGGCGGGTGTCACGGACGGCACGGTCACTGGGCATCCTCTCGCTCTCCCGCTGGTTAAAGGCATGGAGCCGGTACGGGTCCTCTCCGCCCTTCCACTTCCGAGCGCTCAGGTATCTCCGCTCTTCAAACTGATCCCACAGGTCGTCCCAGTCCGCCTCCGAGCCCTGCGCGCACAAAGTCAGCCCCATTAGAGACAGGAAGGAGCACCCGGCCCCGCTCCAGAGGTTGGGCAGCCCCAAGCCAGGCGTTGCTGGCAGATGCTAACAGTGAGCCTAGTTAACTCTTTGCTTTTTGTGGTTCTTTTTTGTTTGTTTCTTCTCTTGTTTTCCTTTTCCCTACAGTCTCGTAGCGACACGTTAAAGAGAATTTGGTCGTTTGAGTTTGAAATGATTAATTTCTAACTAAACACCCCCACCTCTGCTCGGTCCCGCTCTCCAGTAGCACAATCTCTTGAAACGCAGACAAACACAAAGACCTGCTGAGTGGTTCGGCCCTGCCACGCCATCCCCTCCCAGGCTGCCAAGCAAAAGGGACAGAGATGCTTTTTCGGCACCGGGACGGTGAGCGCAAGGCAGCGCTGATAAGATCGCATCATTCCAGCAGCACACGCTCTTTGATCTCGACACGGAATGCAGGGAGATTCAAACATTTACAGATGTCTCAGCCCCTAAGAAAATTGTGATCTTATCCGATAATTGATCTTTACTCCTTTTTTCCCCCTTCCCC
>PPHD01023986.1:1083-12279 GCA_002909625.1 Bambusicola thoracicus
TGTCAAAAAAAAAAAAAAGAAAAAAAGAGAAATATACCATTCTATCCACCTCAAGTAAGAGGATGTGGAGAGAAAAAAGGCAACACTGTTAGGGACACCAACATTTAATTTGATGCAACCAAATGATAAGTGACCTCACAAGAGAGCAGCCACAACCAGTTCTGCATCTTAAACACCTCACTCTAAGGTGTCATGAGTCACTCTTATCTCTTAGAACAGGACGATACTAACTTACAGAAAGTGATGAGCCATCTGAAGCAAAAGCAAGGTTCAAGGAGTGATTCCTGGGATACCTTTTTGAGCAGGCCTGCTTGTAGTGTGTGGAAAGGCTTGGGATTATTTTGACATAGATACCACAGTCAGAAATTCCCCAGACAAACAACGAGAGGCACAAAGTTAGAAGGCAAAAAAAAACCAATCAAACAACAACACCATAGTGTTATCACAGTCGTTTCTCAGTTCCACTCACCTTCATTCTCAGAGACTTTCGTGAGCCCTCTCGAAAAGCCTGCCCACAGAATAAGGAGAGAAGAAAGAAAAAAAAAGTATTTTATAACCTCTCCTCAGAATTAGTGCTTCAGAATGGCAGATCTTTATCTTACACAACAGATCAACTCTTAACAGATGGCAAGAAATACAGAAAGACCTACAGAAGAAGCAATGGACATTCATGAAGAGATTCTGTAATGTAAATCCAGTGGAAGTCTTGTCAGCCAAGACTTCTGACCTGAAAAAGTCCTGCTTTGTGCTTAGCATAAAATCTCAGTATCAAAAGCCATACTGTCCTGATTGAACCCACTTACTCTGACAGAAGAAAGGGTTAACAACAGAATCAAACCAGTTCACAACACACTCAAACAGTTCACATGATTCCTACTCCCATTCTTTTATTTAATCAGTGCCGACCAGAACAACTTCAAGGGAACCCTAAACTTGAGGAAAAACCAGGTAACGCTAGTAGATGATCAGAAAAACACATATTTCCATTCCAATATAAGCAATTTAAAATTATTTCAGTCACTAAACCCTCACAAATGACAGTAAAGTCATCCCTCAGCAAATCTTTGCAGCTACCTACATAGCTCTCCACACATACACCATCTCTGTCTTTGAAGAACAGTGCCAAGAAGCACTGCAGCCCAGTGTAACGTAATCTGCTAAAAAAGGCCATGTTCACTTCATTATTCATTCCATTCATAGACTGCTCTTTTGGCATAAGCAGACAGACTCCAAGAGCTATTTCCCCAAATCCTCACAGAGCAAAAGGGAAAATACGAGTGTTCAAACCTCTCAGCATGAATGGACAGTGTTGGGAAATAAGGGTGGAGCTGGAGTAAGGTAATTCTAAACTAACAGCCACATACTCTAGCAGGTCACAAATAAAAGGAGTCATATTATTACAACAGAAAGAGCAATTCCTGACAGAACAAAAGCTTGTCTATTGACAAGCTCGCAATCTGCTCTGAAAAGTAGTCCATGTGGCATCTGATAGGAACTAGAGCAAGCTTGTCTCATTCCACATACCTTGATCTTTTTGGCCTTCGGAGCAGTGCGAGCTTTTTCTGTACTCCTCTTCCTCTTCTTCGGTTTGGTTCTGCGGACGCGGTTGACAGTCAGCGTGATGCTTGTAGGGGTGTGCTGCGTAGCTGTGTACAGCACTGTAGAGGGAGATAGTTCTTCATCCCAGCTCTCAGTGGCACTGCTGTCCCCACCTACAGAGAGGAGTGCTTCATTAGCAACCTTATAATTCATCCTACATAGAGCAGCTCAACCTTACAACTACATTCATCAAGATGTCTCGATGGCTCTACACAGTTCTTCCCCACAAAAACTAAACCACTTCAGTTTTCCCTCTCAAGTTGAGAACAGGCCCCCCATATTTCTGATACAGAAGAGCACTGACGAACACACTTTTTCATTCATAAGATAATCTGACTGCCCCAAGAACTAACTGAGGTGAGGTAGGAGTGAAGAAAATCCCAGCAGTTGGTAGGAAAAGAACGTTAGCAGGTGCCGATCACAATTAGATGATTACATCAGCCAAAAGACAAAGGTCTTGTAGAAAAAAAGCAGAAGTCACTATTATCAGAATTATAAACTCACTTACCTGACACGTTGTCCTGCTTCCGGCGGCGGAGTCTGATCACCTTCCCCCTGCTCATTCCTCTGCCAAACGAGAATGCACAATTGAAGCTGGTTTGTAGGAGTAAAGTCACTTGAAATTCAACAGGATGTCACAAGATGAGTGCCCTCAGTGGGGCCCAGGATGATAAGAACATCGATTTAACATCCTCATCTCCACTCCTGGTGCCACCAACACTTGTCAGGCTGACAACGCAAAGGAGGAGGGTCAATACTAGGTAAAGTACTGGAAAGAATGCTCCAGTTAGCAAAAGGAAGTCCGTCCCATAGCCCAAACATAACAAGAGTTTGGCTTGAGAAGTCAGCTCAAAGAGCAGTCAAGATCTGCACTGCACCAAAGCTTACCTGCACTTCTCACACTTGAGGAGGAAACCATCTTGAGAAACACTGCAGTGACACCAAGTGGGAATTGATTCTCCTTCTGAGGAGCTCTCACTGTCCCCGGAGTTCTCCTCATCAGGTGAGTGCAAGCCGTTCAGTTCTGCACGAGGTATAATGGTCTGGACAGGAGGAGAGGCTGGTGGCGTTGGAGGAGGAGGGGCTCCATAATTATGATCCTGAAAATGAGTATTGGCAATACTACTTTTAATGTGAAGATATGATGTCTGGAAACTTCCCAGGTTATTATTGCTTTACACCGGTTGTTAAGTAATCTGAATTCCTCAATCTACCAAGGAGGTAAAGCTCTGAAAGAGGTGAATGGTTTTCTTCAGGAATTACATTCATCAATGAATAAAATTCAGAATCTATAAAAGCCAAGTAAGCAATCTCATTAACTGTCAATCTGAGATGACATCTGTGGTCAAACACTGGAACATGCTGCCCAGAGATATTGTGAAGTCTGTTAGTTGAGATGTTCAAAACTCTACTGGACACAGTTCTGGGCAATCTGCTCCAGCTGACTCTGCCTGAGCAGGGGTGGGGTTAGGCTACATGATCTCAAAAGATCCCTTTCAACCTCAAGGATGCTATGACATCCTGTTCAACACATGTTCAAACCATGTTCCCACTCTTTCTTACTGCTCCTTATTTCTCATAGATTATCAATATGAAAATCTGTGGAGTTTAAACAAGGACAAATAAATGTACAATGAACCAAAGAGGGCACAGAATTACTGTCAGGAAAATACTTCATATACAGTCACACTTCATTCAGTTTAAAAAAAAAAGCTGTCACCTAGAATGCTAATAAAACTTGCTAAAACATATGCAAGTCTTCCCAAATAATAAAACACAAATGCAAAATGTATGGTACAACTCAGCTGTAGCTCAGTGTTCCCTCACAAAGTAAGCCAAAACTTCTAAGGCTGAACAGGCAAAGCTATGCAACAAGGAAAAAAGAGCGAAGCAGACAGTAAAGAGCTGGTTCACTGCAGAGAGAGTACTCACTGCGTAAGGCAGCCCGCGATAGCTGTGTTTCTGGGTGGCCCCATAGCCGTGGCTGGAGTACACATTCTTCTCACTGACAGCTGGACTAGCTTCCACAGACTCTGGGCTGCAGAAAGGGCCAGAAGTAAAACCCATCAATAGAACATCATTTTGAGCGCCAGTTATTCACAGCTCTTTTCTATTCACCACTTGAATGAAGAAACTTCATGAAATCAAGGTGTATTATGTGCTTCACCAGGCACTGTGCATGCCAAAGTTGTACAGGATGAACCTGCTTTCAACAGAGGGAAGCAGCTGAGTAAGGGCCACCTTGGATAACTCCTCTTACATAAAACCTGCCTCAGTCTGAGAAGTTAAAAAAAATGGTAACAGTTAAGAAACGTGTAAGAAGCTCTATTTCCTTATAGTTGAGGAAGTTGGGTATAGTTCAGCATTCACATCTGAACTCAGCCAGTTTAATCTCAAAGGCACTGAATAGTATTGCCACGTTATCTCCACAACAGCTTACTTCAAACGGCAGCTAAGCAGCTTTCCTGCATCTGCATTTGTTTCTCTCAGATACTAATTGTTAGCAGAGTCCAATGTCCCACAATAATGTCTGCATGAAACCTGCAGCTGTCCTGACAGCATCCACTGGGAGCTGAACATTCCTGCTACAAAGGGGCAACAAAAAAATTCATGACCCGGACAGACAGCAGCCACACTCCAAATCAGATACTCCCTGTTCTTTCCATACAGCAAAACAGTGTGCAATGTGCTGAATAAGAAATATGCTGCTGAGGTACAATGCGCTGTTCCACCACATGGTGGTGAAAAAAACTGCTCAAAATGAAAGGTATATCCTTTGCAGAAAGCTGCAGAAACCCTGCTAAGAGAAGGGACAGCTGCAATTCAATGCAGGGAATATTAGATAACGAGGCTATGGACAGAATACCAGCAAGGCAACGCACTGCTTCTTAGGAGCTTCCCCCAAGCAGGAGATGGATATCAGCTAACCTCTGCACAGATCAGAAGCAGCAGAACACAGCAGCGTATTACCGAATCATATCTGCAGCTGAAATCCTCTTAAAAAATACAGCAGGGAGCTGAGCAAGCAGGAAAGAAAAATGCAGGAAAGGAAAACTTTACCTTGGACTTCTGCTGCTCTGGTGAGATCTCGCAGATTCTCAGCGGGTCTTAACGCTGTCAGTGTGAATCAGGCAGTGCTCAGACGCTA
Source organism: Bambusicola thoracicus (assembly GCA_002909625.1). NCBI lineage: Eukaryota > Metazoa > Chordata > Aves > Galliformes > Phasianidae > Bambusicola > Bambusicola thoracicus. The sequence goes on from PPHD01023986.1 coordinate 5,831, forward strand.
ATGGCCACTGGCCACGCGTGGGGGAGCGTTTAGGCACCACCCAAGAACACTAACCCCTGTGCCCTTTGGACTTCCTATTAGCTCTTGAAATCTCTGCAGCACTGAGTCTGCCCCACCCTGCCACTAAACCCGGTACACGCTCTAACGCACTGACTTCACGGGCTTCTGGCTTATTCTGGAGTCAGGTGGATCTGTCTTTTCAGTAGTAAGGAGCAGTGATTTATTGGACTGCAGAAACGAGAAGGCCTTTAGCCTACGTAAACCCTACTTCCGTAGCTCAGGATTTAGATGCCTGACACCGTAAATTGGGTTGGTTTTTAACACAGCTACTCTCAGCTATGTACTCAAAAGCTGAAGATACAGGTGGTGCTATCTCCAAGGAGAAATAGCTCTTACTAAAAGGCAGCACGTAGAACTTGGCACATCATCTAGCCTTGCTGCATCTTCATAACAAGGGTCAGGATTTCCAAACCATTACGGGTTTAAAACCATCCATGACTTCATTACACTTTCAGCTGAAATACTAGAAGGAAAAGAGCCCAAACAGGTCTGCCCTCTGCCCGAGTCACTCATACTGCTAACTGCAGCCAGCCTAGAATACCAGCAGCGCTGCTACAATCATTAGAAATAAAACTTCATGATTGTTGGTGCAACGGTGTCCATGGGCAACAACGCTGAGGCCCTCGCTCCCTCATCAGCAACCCTCTAAAGAGCTTCAACAACTGCCAATATGCAAAAGTACTTTGCAGCCTTATCACCCTCTGAGATGATTGAACACAAACATCTTTCAGCACTTTCACCTCCCCTCTGCATCAGAGGCCAGAGGGAGATGCTAAAGCCCAGCCTTAAGAGAGGACCAGCTAGTTTTCCTTTTGCCTTCTCATTTACTTCATAGTGCACATGTGTGAAACTCCTTGTAAGAGACAAGAAGCTCAGGTAGCACAGATATCACGCATTGAATTTGTAGAATTTCAAAGGAGAAGTGGAAGACAGCCTTAGCTTTGAGCAGACTCAGCAAGGGACACTTCAGCAGTAAAGCAGCAGTGAAGGCAAAGCCAGGGAATAAAGTTCTGACACTGCCAGTTTTTAGAAAACAGAGGAAAAAGTCAACTCAGAAATCTTCAGAAGCCTTTTTCAGAGCACTCCAGCCTAGCCTCAAGTTGGACCTACAAATTCTTTACAACCAGCGGGAAAAATGTTTTGCAGAAGGTTTATAGACAGTCTTTTTGATATTCAAATACTACAAGGGACACGCACAGGTATATCCCACTCAGATCTGAAAGCAAGCACATAGCACACCAGTGAACTATTTAGCACTCTCTCCTACTTTAAAATTCCTAGATGTTGAGTCTTTAAAGTGGTATGGGAGATGCATGGTGATAAGCGGCACTGAATATTAAGTCTTGAAAAGTGAAGGATTAGCTATCAACTCCAGATGAACGACTCACTACATGCTCCACTCCTCATTTGGAACAGTCTGCAAAAATACAGACTTTATGGTGGAATGCGGGATCACAAAGAATGCCTAGAGTGGGGCCAGTGCCAAGGCAGATGAGAGAGAGCATTAGCAGTCTCACAGTCAGTGCGACTGCGTAGCCAGACTCTGTGTAGTTAAAACAGGACAGGATGGAAGGGCAAAACAATTATTCATACCCTCGTCCACCGCTCTTACAGCTCAAAACTAAGAGAAACAGGAGCATTCTGTTCTAGGGTGATCAATCTGACATGTGGGTATTTGCACAGCAGGTAGCTGTAATTAATACATGGGAGAAACAGATCTTCAAAAAGCCTTTAAAAAAATGCCCCAGAAAAATAGATGCTACAGTCCACACTTCAAAGCAAGATGCAGGAAAACAGGAGGTAGAAGCACACAGAAATAACATGGGCCCTTCCTCTTGTCCCCAACAAAAACAGCACCCACATGAGTTGACACCATTCTATGACAAGGGCTTTAACAAAAGATCACAGTAAAGTATTTCCAGGATTTGAAACAAACATTCCTGACTTCTGTAAAGGCAGAGTCCTGTGAGAACCCTCGAGGACTGGCCACTAAGCTGCGCTTCTCGGAATGTGCAGCGATAGAAACAACGTACATGAAGGTGTCCACCCAGGCTGATGCTGTTGCACATCTCCAGCCAAGCTCCACGCTGCTTCAGAAATCAGTCATGTAAGCCCTGGTGCTGCACCTGAGCTAGCAGAGAAGCTCAACACACTGACCTCTCATAAAATAGCTTTTGAAAAGGAGCTGGCCTATACATCGCCAACATCAAGCATGGGTACAGCAAATGCACTACTGCCTCTACTTGCTTGTAGACTAGCCAAGCAGATAGAAAAAGCAGGGGCGAGTGGCTTATGCTCTCAGAACTCTCCTTATGCCCGTGTCATGGGGCAAATGCACCAATTTCCACAGTACCACCTGTGTTACACCTTTAGAGTCAATCTTGGCATTCACCTCTCAGGCAGCCCGCAGTCACCCTCCCCTGCTCCTCCGCGGGTAACACTCACTCCGATCCTGCAGCCATGTCGGAGTAGGACGTATCTGGTGTGGTGACTCCCAGAGGGATTGCAATGCTCATGACGCCCGTCGGGGATCACGGAGTCCAGAGGGCAGCGACTGGCCGCTCCGAGGGCGGAGAGGAGCCGCAGAGCCTCGGCCAACACGTCACGGACATGGGGAAACCTAATGGGGAGAAACAAAGCATTGCACCTCCGTTACAGGCACCAGGTCACCCCGCAAGAGGAGACACTGCGCATTCTATTGCCTTTCCCTTCTGTCTTCAAAGGCAGGCCACTTCTCTCATCACCGGGTCACACTTTCCTCTTTCACACACATTCCTAGGAGAAATCTCTTCCTGATATCATGACAGACATGCAGCGAGCTTCAGACACGGCGTGTAACAATATCTAAGTGGCAATTCCCTGTTATGCCCCAAAGCGATGATCTCCCACGGAGGTGAGGAGATGAACAAACAGAGTAGGACAAGCTCAGAGGCAGCTCAAACCCAGGACAGACGGGTGTCCTTGAGTCTTCAGGAGGAAAGGACAGAAAGGCCCCTTCAGGAGTGCCTCATCCTTTCTTGTGCTCGTGACAGAACTGTGATTTCTGCACTGACACCAGAGAAGAAACTGCTGCTGAAATGCCTAACTCTTGCTTCAATCCAGAGTCGCATAAAACTGAGTAAACGTTAAGAGAAAGCTACAAGTTTCACAGTACTGCAGTACTCTTCCCTTTCACAAGACACAGAACCTCTTTTTAAAATCTTTTTAATACTCGCCCAGGTTTCTTTACCCTATTGATCCCTCAACCTTTGCCATGACCATCCCCAGCTGGCAGCAGCCCGGGATGTAACCAGGACAAATTCCAGCCCCTGCCTACTCGTGACTCAGTGGGACCGAAGGGTTACAGGTGCAGTCCATGGACTCGAGATTCACAGGACGCTGTGCCACCCCAGAGGTAAGCGGGACGGAGTTCTGGGTTGCGTTGCATTGGAAACCCTCCCTCCAACAAACAGCAAGCAGCTTCTGTGCAACAGTAACTCCCGCTTTTGGGAAAGAGAGGATTGGAGAAACACAAAATAGCAAACAAAAAGGTTAGACGAGGCGAATTCCAGTTCAATTGCTTTTGTGTTGACCCAGCAGTACTTGCCCAACAATGACCAGCACTCAGATGTTGCTGTTTGCTGCTGCTGCTTTCTGTGTACTTTCAACTCTGACAATATAACATTCAAAATGAATTGCTGAGACAAATCTCAAGTGCTATCCAAGACCACACCACCTTCAGGCTAGATTACAGTGTGGTCTTCATGAAACTTGCTCTGGTAACACCCAAAACAACAATCTGCACAGAAAACAGGGGCTGAGATCAAAACAGTCACCCACCACACTGGTTGGTTTCCTGTACATGCAATATCAAACTCCTCCCAGCCTCTCACCCCTCAAATACACAGTTAGGAGGAAAAAAATGCAGTATGTTCTCCCCAGCACCACTGGAAGTTTTCCTAAAGTTCCATATCTTAATGTAAGTGCGGTGAACCTCAGATCACAGCACAAACCTATCTCCTGTGTGACACAATGCTTCTCAAAATCAAACGGAAACAACAATTTTGTTGGCTTAATAGGCATCGAACACTTAACTGGTTTAGAAAACACATTAAAGATATATTTTTCCCATGCTACGCTCCTACCTCCTTAACCAGTCATACCAGCACAAGGACACCTGGTCCTCCCCAGTATCATCATAACAGCTGAGATGAGCATTCACCTGCACCACTGCCACAGCTCTGCGGTGCCACATTCCCACTTGGCACAGGTCACGCTCCAAAGGACTCACCATCTTCACACCAGAATCACAAACAACTGCCTTGGCTAAATGTAAATATATGCTATTCCATTATTTCAGGTAACAGTCCGTATTGACAGAAAGGACCGCAATAAATCTGAGCCGGCCAAGCGAAGGTTAGGTAACACCTGCTCTAACAGTACATTTAATTTTCCAAACTGTTTAGGATGCAACAGCAGCAGCATTGCATTGGCTCACTTCCACAAGCACTGCCCTCCATGTTACAAATCAAACAGACACAGAAAATTTACTGCTGGAAACTTTTCTCATTACTGGCACTGCTGAAAGTCTGCTGTTGAAAAATCTCTGGTCATCTAACGTGAACCTTAAGTGATTCAGTTACCATGTTGAGAAGGTCTTCTTTCCACGCATCACGTCACCCGGTGACACCCAACTATGAGAGCAACCTGCCTGAACCCCAGCAAGCACTGCCTGTTCTTCCCAGCACACCTACAAACCTCATGTCAAGGACAGATACTCACAGAAGGGCAAAGCACCTTCAGTGCAAACAGAACCAGATCAAGGCTTTTTGCCAGTTTAAGACATTTAGTTCAAAAAAATGCATCAAATTCCCAGAAGTTCAGACATGCTGTTCCATAAAGACACCTACACAGAGCCAGAACAGGCAGATCTGTAAGTCGTTTAACTCCATTCTTCTGCTTTACCTGAATTGTGCCTCAGTCTACCAAAGCAAATGCTTAGCTCTGCTCCGAAAGCTAGCCGGGTTCACAAGCAGGGAGGGAAGACGATGCCAGTTTCAAAAACAAGCAAAAGCACTGACAGCAGCATTTACCATTGCTGGAGTACCATGCATCACCCGAGCGCTGCCTGACAGAGGGAGGCCACAACCCATCCATCCCACAGGGTCTGACAGGACTCAGCCCTTGCATGTAATAATCGAAGTAACGAGCGACACAAGCATTCATAACTAGTTACATATATATACACAACAGGATAACCAGATTACTGGCAAATACAGTACAATGGTTAAAGATTCATCATCGTTTTCTTAAGACTCTCTCCTTTTACATTTTGCTATCAATATGCAAAAAGAAATGCTCCTATGCATAGGTTTGTTTCACAGGTCAGCCTATCCTCTGGGATCCGGAGAACCATGATAAAGCACCAACAAGCACCAAACAATTCAGGATTGTTAGATGTGCCAAAACGCAACAACCAAGGGAGGCCAGAGCCTGCTCGCTGTGCTGCAGAAGAACAGGACTGAAGGGGAAAGGTGAGACCACTGCCTGTAGCTCACAGGTGATTCCCAACAGCATTTAGAATCCATGGGCTAACGCATCAGTAAGGCTGTTCCACAGAAGATAGGAAATCATACTGAGAATTCCCATCGTACTTATAGCAGCTTCCAATGCTTCCGTCAGGTATCTCAACACGTGTCTACAAATACACCTACTTAGCTAAAGTCAGTGTCGCAAAGCAGTTCAGCTCAGGCCACGTCAGCCATGTTTAAAACTGAGGTACCCATCCACGGGATTCCATCAGTTTATCCGGCTCAGAAAACATGGGTTTTAGTTAACCTCATCTGCAAACTACACCCTAAGGGACCGCTGCTGATGACAGCGAGCAACTGAAAGGAATTAAACCATCAAAGAAATTACGAAATGCATAGTCAAGTGCTCTCAGCAGCTGACCTGGGACCGGGGAGATTCCTCAGGAATAACCTCAAAAGTTTGTTGCTGAAGCAGCAGTGGAGAAGTTGTGCAAAACCTCTTTGTTCTGCAGACAAAGAAAAAATAGTTTGTGCTTTTCTTTTGGAATCATTGATGGCTTTAAGTTATATGATAAGAAATGGAAGAAAAATGTAATAAGAGATAAAGGAACAGTAAGCAAGACATCGCTTCCAGGAATACCTTCTGCATGACAAGCCAACCATATTCCTCACAGCCCAGTGCACTGAGGTGGAGGTGTCAGACTGGGTTTGTTTGGATTTTCATAGAACACCTCCCTCCCATCGCGAAACCTTACTGGAAAGCTTAATTTATACTGATTTGAAAGCGGTCAAAGAGTCCCACAGGAGGACAGTTCTATTAACAAACGTGTACCAAATTAGAAAGGGGGGAGCAAATTACAGAGTAGCAGCAAGCTGTGG
>PPHD01023987.1:0-12279 GCA_002909625.1 Bambusicola thoracicus
GGCTAAAGAGAGAGAAAGGGAAAGAGCAGAAGACTGAGTTGTTCTGTTGCTTATACTTCATGAATACTATTTTCTCCCAGTTTACCACTATAAAATTATAATCAAACCTCAAATTGCATTTTATTGGATAGTTCAAGTGGTCATGAAAATCTCAGATAAGATTTCATAGAATGGCTTAGGCTGGAGGGTACCTTAAAGACCAGTTCCAACCCCCCACGTTTAGCGTGTTCAGGAATGCTTCTGTTTGCTAAAAAGGACTGTATTAAGCTAGCAATGAGACACATTGATAGAGTATCCCTTTGTAAATGTCATCCTCAAATTACATTAGTGATTCATGGTATCATTCCTCGTGATGCCATGAATACATCACTGACTTTATTCAAGACCACAGAACACACATAATAACATAATTAGATAACGTTTCCAAAATCAACTGAAAAAGGACAGGACCATGGATGCTTAAATGCTGAAGAAAAAAAAAATGAACTGTTGACCCAAAACTTTAACATCAGTAAGAAAAAAGCCACCTCCTCATGCAAGAATTGAGAAAACTGCATGCAAACCTATCTGGGAAATCCCCCCAGCGGGTCTGTGATCTGTGCTTTGTGCCTGTTTCTCAGAGTAATCTTATCTGGGAACAAAGCCGTGCTTGCTGAAACAGCCCTGCTTGTATAAAGTAACAGCTTGTCTAATAAGCAACAAAGGACAATTTAGTTCTCAGTACAAATAACCTGGCTATCCATCTCTAGATGAGTTTGCTGAAGACAAAGAATGATCTTCTCCAAATAAGGCTGAACAGTCCGGCGATGCCATGCTAGCACAGCCCCACACTGCATCTTGGATACCCCGGGGAACTTGGTGAGAACTGGCCAGAACTGCCCAGCTCTGCACTGGTTTGTACATAGAAATCAAAGGTTGTGACACACAGCATCATCTTAATGTCATCCAAAGAGCTGAGATTTAAATTCCTCTCATAAGACTGGCTTTAACACACAGAGAAGGGGTTCCACTTACCTCGATGATGGCATCCCACATTTCACTATAAAACAAGCCAATGGAAGTCCGCAATGCAAGAAGAGAAGAATTACATAGGAGGTAGCCAAGACTGAGGGTTGTGCTCCTAGAAGGTGGTCACTGTGTACCTTGAGCACATTACAGTACAGTTAGCTTTGCTCGGGAACAGTGTGCAGGTGTCTCTCTAGATGCACTTCTATCATAAACATAACTAGTACTGCGAGAAACTGGTAAATATGAAAAAGCAAATTGGCAGTATTATTAATTTTAGGAAGTGGTCAAGTACTAAGGAAGGGTAGTGGGAAGCTTTTTAGTACCCAGATAGCAAATGCAGAATACATATGAGGGGAGCATAAGAACGTCGGGAGAATATAATAACTGCCATAAATAAAGAATTAAGTCATTTTACCTTATTTTTAAAAACAGATTTAAGCACATTAACAATCAAACAATGAATTTCTTTGCAGGATACATTTATCATACACAGAAAACAATACTTATTGTTTGGTTGATTAAACAGAGAAAAAAAACACAACAAAAAACACAATACATTATTCAAAGTTCTACATACTGTTTTGTTAACTGACATTTTCAGAACCAAGCTTTTTTTTTTTACTTTTTAAAAGTGATCATGAACAATGCATAGTGGGAACAAAGGGTCCAGAAATCTAACATTCCACAGCCGTGAGTCAGCATGAGAAATAAGGCTACGCAGAGGAAAAAACATCAGTGGGTTTCAAAACAATACGTATTCCATTGACAGACTTCAGATAAGAGCGTATGAAATCTAAAACCAAAGTTATGTATGGAAAAGAGGAGTTAAAAACATTAACACGCAACTTGGAAAGGAAGAAATCACACTTCTCTTGTGATGACTTGGAAATAGCCTTTGAACTTTGGAACTAATGGTCAGTGAAGGTCAATCGCAGCACAATGCTGCAAAACAAACATCTGGAGGTGAGAAATATCCAAGACCATTTTACTCAGTTAGCTGCAACTATCCCATCCACTCATTCAGTGCACACTTATCAATGGAACAAAGTATAAAAAAAAAAAAAAGAAAGAAGTTTGAGCACCACTCATTGAATGATTCAACAAAGGGCTAGAAAATGTATCTGCATGCTCTGAAATGTTAATTACAAGGTTTTTTTTCAGGTTTCATGCCAATGCAAATGCAATGAACGGAATTGCAATGTTTTATCCTGCTCTTCGTTCCTATCCTTGCACACTGGGTTCACTGTTTGGTGGCAGACCCTACTACGACACTTTCCAGATGCTTCATTAATACAGCATATGTACCACAGGTAACTCAGCCACATTAGGTAACAAACCCGGATGTAGTGTTACACGCATTTCAGGATAAAAGGGTATAAAATAACTGCTAATACAAATCCTACCTGAGTTAGATTTAGCTTCCTTACTCACAAAGTGAGACAGGACTATCTGCGGGAACCAATCTGAATGCAATTGTATGGAATGCATATTTTCCAAATACATACGCATTTCTAGAGTTAGAATTGCAAGTTTTTAAAACAAATACAGCTTAGGCTACATAAACCTTTATAGCTCTTCTTCATCTGTCACAAATGATATCCAGATACAAATTCATATCTTTCAGATAGAAGATTAAAGTAAATCATTAAAAAAAACAAAGAAGAAAACACTACCTAGAAACAACTATTTGCTATATGGCGTCATCCTGTAAAACACATAAGAAGCCAATGGCAAACTCGGATTGGTGATACTTTGAATTGAACAAAAATACATCCTTTAGCAAGGTAATCAAGAAACCTGGAACACTGATGCCATGGGAAGGTCTGCCCTTAAAACATTTCTTCTGTATACTCTGCACAGCCTCATTCGTACCAGTTATCATTCAGAATAGCACAAACAGCAGCAGTGAGAGAGTGACAGATTCTAAAGCTGACCTCTTTTAACCACCCTGGTAATCTCTGTTTACTGCGCCTATAGCTGAGGCTACTCAGAAAGCAGGAAATGTGTTTCGAACATCAGCCGAATCAAACTCAGGCAGCTGTGTTTACATTATGTCCACCACATGTCTTTTAATAAGAAATCCCTACAGATCAGGTACGGGAGGAGAGCATAGCTCCAGTTTTAAAACTCAGAAAAAGCCAGGGAATTCATAAAGAGGAAGAAAAATGCAGAATATGGAGGATAGTTCTGTTATCTCTAGAAAAGCGGCAACACAGACTGTGGCTCTCTATATATCTACTGCATGTATTTATGTATATGCACACACAGACAAAAAATCAGAATGACCACTAAAAAATGTAATTGTAGATACAGTTGGTTGTTTCAGTGTAATAAAAGAGGGAGTTAACGCATTTTCCACTCCAGCTCCTAACTTTGGACTGAATAATCTGCAAGTTTGCCTGCAATTTCCCCAGGAAAGTTTCTTTGATTTAACTTATAAGGAAGCAAGCTGGTTTGAATTTCCAAAGCTAGCAATAAGTGTGTAACATCCTATGTTCTAAGAAGTTACCCGTTATCATTGTCACACCATGCGTTATCAGACCATGCTATGGAAGTCTTTGCTGATATTAAAAGAAAGTCTCCTTAAAAAAAAAAAAACACAAACAAATCAGAACAATAATTGATTACAATTATAGAATTCTGACAAGTTTCAAGTAAAAACTATGTACAACACTTCCCAATGTTGACAATACTTTTTCCATCTGATACAGATTTTAAAAGGATCATATATACATAGCAGTATTCATCCAATCATTAAGAGTGCTGTTTTACACTTGAGAAAATAACCCCTATAATGATATTGATATACTCTTTATTAAAGAATAAGCTCTATCCTGGGAAGCTAATTATGAGAAGTGAAAAAGATCTCATTTTAAAGAAAAACTGCTTTTTAATTTTTACAAAAATATAAATAAACATTGCAAATAATTCAGAGTAAAAAGACATCCTACAAAACATGATGTGCCCTTCTGCGCTCTCCCTTGCTAAACAAACAGAACAGTAAAAACAACATAAAACAAAACCAACCATCCCAATTACTGTACGTAAGTAAAAAATGGCACTTGCTTTACAGAATGCAATCCACGCATTAGGATTGTAGGATAATAAAATAGGTCCACTAAACAACTTCTTCTTCAGAGAGTGGTCTACCTTAGCTATCACCTTTTTCCACAGTTAATCTAAGGTACATGCTGGGTCACCAAAGTGATCTCAGATTGCTTAAAGCCTTGATTCAAAGCACCTACACCTACCTAAATCAAACCCTATGCAGTAGAATGGAGAAATGGACCCATTAATTATTTTTAAACCCTTACATCACTTACCTGTACCACAGAGGTTATCCAGGGCCTTAATGGTGTACTAGCTTGTCTCTTTTGGTAAAGCCATGATCAACAAGTCTTCTCTACCTTCATTTCGATTATGAGGTCAAACACAGACTGAGAGTCTACGTAGTGCAAGTTTGGTTTTCAGAGATCATGAAAAGTGAAATCAATAGGATGTTTGGTTTGTTAAATCATGTTTTGGTAGCACGTTAGATAACCAGCAACAATCTGCTAGCATCCATATAGTAGATGCAATGTGTGTATTATTTAAAAACAACTTCTCTTCCATCTCCAGGAGGAGTTACTATGCTAAGGAGATCATCCCAAGCAGCCGGGGTCAGCATGAATATATAAATTATCAAACTTGAAATGTTTTTCAGTGGATATTTTTGAAACCACCACAGATGCATTTGTTATTCCTCTAGAAATTAAGACAGCACTGCGACTCTGATACATAAACAGTATCCTTTTCAAAAGTTAATACCCTGTCGTATTAAATTGCAAATTCATTTTGCGCACCATCGATTGGACAAGAAACAGACAGTGGAAACTGGCATGGTGCTTGAAAAGAAGAGCTCAGACTAGTAAGCAGCTACTTAGGTGAATGAACAGTCTCCTAGAGCATCACTTCAGAGCCAGACTCGGTAAGAACCAGGCTGCTCATGTCACTGCTGCTTGTGGAGAGAGGGAAGAAAGGCACATCAGAAACTGCTACTCCAAATCTTCTGCAAGTTACTGAAAGCGACAATGAGCTAGGCTTTTCAAGGTGGCTCCTGAAGAACCCAGTTGGCAGTTTCTAATAGTTTTGTTTTCCTTTCCTGCACTTGATGACTTCTGAAGTCCCCAGGAGGACCAACTCATGCTGAATTGGCTGAAGGATTTATTCTGATGCCTAGGCTGAAACAACTGAAAATCAGAGGCACGGGCCCGCCATCCCACAGAAGCGAACTCAGGAGGCCCAGTGTATGTGAAGGCTACTTTGCAAAAATACCGTAATGCATCAGTAGGCAAACATTAATATCAGAGTTATGAATCCATGCAGCAGCACCAGGAATAGGGCTCAACCCTGCTGTTAAAATTACCCTTATACCTCTAGCACCAAGATAATCTGCGTTAGCTGATAATGAACACTTCACAACTCCCTGCAGGCCAGTACCCATTAGCTTAGCTTCCACTTAAGTTCACGAATGGAAAGGCTATCTTGTTAAAGGAAGACTGAGCTGCAGAAGCTCCTATTGGGAGCACTATATAGGATAGAAGCTGCAGATTATTTTCCAAAACTTCTATAATTCACATATGTAGGCTTCCAAACCAGAGCAACATTATTTGAAATATCAGCCTGTATTGAGACAAGTGTCTCAATAAATCTGATTTATATATATATATAATAGGATATAAAATAGGAGGACACGACGGTCAGTGTACAATCCCACTGAGGCACCAAACATTACAGACTTAAAGGGCTTCAGAGTACGTCAGACATACTTGAGTCAGCCAAACAGCTTGCTCTTCCACTTCTCATTTAAAAACAAACATACGGTCCATATTAACTACAGAAAGCAAAACCAAACGTTAGAATACTTAGATTCAGAATCATGTTCTTCCTCTAAACAATCCTGATCCCAAAGCAGCTTTAACAGCACTTCAATTACAGCAAAGAAAAGCAACCCGTTGAAAGACAGAGAAATGCGAGTGAGTTACCAGGCATACAGCATGCACGGCATCAGAAGACGGACACCATAAAAACAACAGATTTCACTTTTAACTGTACGCAGTATTATTTTTTAAGTAAAAGGACACAAATATTATCACTTAGCAATAATCTTGCACAGCATTCTATAGCACTGAAAAACTAAATTTCAGTTATTGTCTAGCTATTGTTGACAAATATTGCCTTTACAAAATCTTCAGCTGTGCGTAGTAATATGCAACCAAATGCATAAGTAACACGGACAGATGGGCTTTGTTATCCTTTGTTATCCCACATACCTCATTCTCAACAGACATTGGCACTTCCCATCTACATCCTGAGGACAACATGCTTCCGGTCATTTTGGCCAGCTGTAAAGGAAAGATACTAACCCATATGGCCTCTCTCTCATGAACACATGGCAATCATTTACTTACTTTCACACCATTTTGAGATGAAGACTTCAGGGCTTCTAAGAGTCCCACTTGGTAGAACACGAGATTAAGAAGCAAAGCAGACATTCCCACACTTTTTTTTCCCCACATTATTCAAATTATAAAATAAGATCTAGGTGTTTTCTCTTTCCACTTTACAAATGTCTGAGGCCAAATAATTCCCTTATTCTAAGATTTAAGATAATAAATCAGGATTTTTTTGCTGTCAAGCTTTACAATGGAACTTCTCTAAAATTAATACAGCACTTCAAGAGTACATTAGAAGGTTCTTGCTTCTTTCCCTTATTCTTCCCAAGACCACAGACACAACACTGTACAGATTTAAGTTACATCAGGAGCCTCTGGTGATTGTTTTTTCAGCGTCATTTTAAGGGAATTATTTCAATCTGAGTACTGAACAAGTTTTAAAAGGCATTGGATTCATTATGTCCATGTAATAGAACTGATGAATATCCAGTGTCCTATCGTGCTGTAACCATCCAAAGTCCCAGTGCAACATTGGCAGCCAAAAGTGTACTCCCAGCAAGCAAAATTAAAAAGCCAACAAGCTCTCTGTTCTGTTTTTCTACAATCAAGGAGCTCAGAGTGGCTTCCAGGAAAGAATTTAATATCCACTGACCATCCAAAGCGAAGCAGGGTACAGCATTGATAACTGCCAGTGCTCCTGACAGTGAAATTAGGTATCTGATTGACATTAGTTAAGGTTCATTAACAAAATCCAAGAAAATGTAAAACCAAAATTAACAAAAAAACACCTTTTTTATTTCTAGTGTACAAGGAACAAGTAACATTAAGTTGCCATTCTATTTCATGGAAATTATGTAAGGACAATGAGTTTTACACCATAACATAATGGCACAGAATACTGCCCTCCTCAGTTCATGTGTTATTAAGTGAAAAACATGTGTTAGGTTTGGATGCTTTAACAATCTATCCTCTTCACAACTCAGATAGGAGCAGGAGATATACCATGCTTAATACTGCCCATCTTCCTCCCTTGCCTTGTGTGGTTTTGGAGCAAGGTTATAGATCTGATGTTATGCCTGAGGTAAGAAGGTATTATAGAGCTATGATCTAAGTATGAAGTAACGATTAGGAATATTTTCCAAAGCACTCCCTTAGAAGAGTAAGTAAATAGCTAAAATATGATTGAAAATCTGGCCTCCCTCCTACTTAACTCTTAGCCAGAAAAGTTGAGTGAATTTCTGTGTGTGCAAGTGCAGGTGAGAATGAAGCAAGGGTAGACAATTTCTACAGTTGGTAAAGCTTGCTAAGGCTAAGCATTCTTAGATTAGCCATATTCAAAGCCCATTGCTTTTATTTGTGCATATATACAATCTCACTCATTAATAAGCATATTTAAATGCACTATCACCCTGCTTTTTAAAACAGGGCAGATTTTCTGCTGAAGATAAAAAAAACACCACCATCAACAAGAGTGAAAACGAACAACTATACTATACTCTATTACTTGGTTCACCATGATGGCTCATGAAAGGTTTTAATAAAGCTCTGACATAGCAAAGCTAGCAATAACATTTGTCCTGCCATAAATTCAGGATTCCTTTGACTTTCTTGTCAGAAATGCTAAAAATCACTGTCAAGAAATAATAAAGAAAGAAAGAAAAAAAACTGATCAAAAATATCCTGCTAAGCACAAGGAAGTGGGAGATTGTATTTGGGGCTTGGCACAAGGACAGTAATCAATGCAGAGATGGGATAAATATGTCAAAACTCCACAGAAATGTTTCAGAGCATCCTGTCGAAAATGACATCCAATCAAAATTTTGCTGGGTCACCAAATTCTTTACAGTTCCCTTCTTGTCTTTAAAGAACAAACACACTTCAAAGGATACTTGCAAAATGTCTCTATCACCACTGGCAGATCGATGCTTAGAAAGTTATGTCGTGGTACAAAACTGCTGAGACTTACTGAAATGAAAATATAAAGACAGACAAAAAAAAGGAAATCAAAGCCATTCCAGAAATTTAATACTGTGAATTCTAGATTACAATTTCTCTAAACAATCAAATTTGAAATGACATTCCTTCCACGATAAATAACCAATCTAAATATGGTTTTGCTTGTTTTATTTTGGTTTTAGAAGACACAGTGCAGCCATTAATTCTCTCTTAAACATACTAACATAGTAAAGTCACTCCACAAAATACATTTAGCATTATTATAGTAAAGTAGATCTAAGACATGTATTTTCAGAGACAAGAGGATATCTGTACTCATAAAGACCATATGGTGTAATTTAAGCCCTTTTCCAAAACAATAACAGAACATGTAAAAGGAGATTAAAGTTACCAGGAATTTTCAACATATGCAGTCCACACATACACATTCATACTGGGGGTGCACATGTGCACTTCCTTTCAAGACCCCCAAATATTTTTCTTGCAGAAGATTCTCATGTTCTGCAGCTCAACTCATGTTGCATGGAAGGGGAACAAACAGGGAGCACAGAACCAGAGTCATTTTGAGAAAGCAAAGGCTGGGAAGTGATGCACAGGTGCATTACACTTCTTAATACCAGTTAGCCAGTACATAAACAGTCTCCTCTTCCATCTTCAAATGACACCCTAAGTGATTCCAAGATGTAACTAAGTGCACCATAAAAACCTGGGCGTGACACTCAGCATCCTTCATATAAAGTAACTGGAAGACTGTAGTGCAAAGATCCACATGACTTTAAAAAGTACTCTTTTGGTACTGCAACTTCTTTAAAGGTGTAAATGAAGTTTCAGCTGACTGCAGGTCAAATGTACATGAGAGACTTTCTCCTCAAAGAAAAGAGAGGTAGCTTGAAGTCTCCCAGAGTGCACCCTACTACTACAAGGATGCTCCATGTGGGTTTTCTCAAAAGTAATCTTGAGACAGTCTTTCAAATTAAACAGCTGTCTGTGCCTGTCAGCCTCAGGGACTGTTTGAAAGCCTTAGTTCTTTGACAGCTGAAAGTGAGACTCCTTTCCTACCATAAAGCTCTGCTCCTAGCACAGTGAAGTTATTCCCAGAGCAAAAAAGTTCAGATAAATTAAGGTGGAATTAAAAAATAATCTTCAGAATGAGCTTCCACAGTAAACCCAAGTACTACCTTGTCCCTAAAGAACATCTTTGCACACAGAGTTGGGGCAAA
This sequence comes from Bambusicola thoracicus, assembly GCA_002909625.1. Classification (NCBI taxonomy): domain Eukaryota; kingdom Metazoa; phylum Chordata; class Aves; order Galliformes; family Phasianidae; genus Bambusicola; species Bambusicola thoracicus. The sequence goes on from PPHD01023987.1 coordinate 9,620, forward strand.
CCAGTGGCCTGAATTCTCCCTACCAGTGTGGGCAAAAGCCATCACCAGAGGAAATACTGTCTCCACAGAAATAAGCAAGAGCTTCAAGCACAGATTAATGAGAGTTCTGAGCATAAAAATCCAACTCCTACTCTAATACAAGCATCCCTTGGGAAAGGAACAGTTGAACCCATCCCTTTAGACATTTTAAAACCACAGACTAAGGGAACACCAGAAATCGCAGCACCAGGCCATAATACAGCATTGTTGCTGCTAAGCGTATCTTCACTAAGAGAGAAATCAAATTTCTTCAGGTTCAGTAAGGAATTCCAGGACATCAGAACAAAGGGAAAAGTATAGTTCCAAAGGAACACAAGGCAGAGAATTAGTCTGCTCAGTCACATAAGTATGTTTTCTTCCCTTAATAGTGCCCTTCTGATGAGCCAGAAGGGCTAATGAGTAGAACAAGCAAGGACATTGTGGGATGGAGAGACCTTAATAGCATAGGATCCCCAAAGCAGTGGTTTCAGTGTGGCAACAAGCAGAGAACTTTCCAATACAAAAACGGTCTCACATAGATCAAGATGGTTTGAATATCATGTTCAGTCTTACCTTAGCTGAAGAAAGACCTTTGATTTAGGGGATCTGAGAGCAGGTAAGTGTTGAACTACTTAGTGAAGAACACACAGACAAAAATCCTGGACACCATCCAGCCCAGAAAACCAGAGGCATTCAAGTCGGGTGATATCCAAGGCAAACAATTCATTAAGCTGAAGGCTGGTATCAGAAGATCTGATCAGATTTCTTGTTCATGAGCCAAAATACAGTATATCCAAAGGTTTCAAAAGACATACACTGCAATATACAGTATTTGCAAAACCTGACTGCCTCTTGACAAACACCTAATGGTGTCATCATCTTGAACTTGAAACTGTGCTTAAAATCAGAATAGTTCACAGATCTCCTTCCCTCTTTGATACAACTAACTGCTCATTGTCTCTAAGACCTGCTAGACATGGATCAAAACTTGAAACTTTGCTGCTGAAGCTCTCTCTCCAAAGCAGTAAGAAACTCTTCAGGAAGTTACTGGAGTGAGCTCTAGACACTGTAATATGAAGTAAGGAATGTAGTGGATCAAACCTAATGGTAGGAGACAAGTTTTTCCTTTAAGGGAAAAAAGAAAATTACAGAAATTATAGAAATTCTCTAGGCTTGTCTTCAAAAGGCACTGCTGGAAAGAGAACAGCAGCAAAGCTGGCTGAGCAAGAACAGTCATTGCTTTCCCCACTTGGATTGAACAACTCTTTGACCTGGAATTAAAATTTCTTTTGTTGGCTAATGCTAGATGGTGTTGGCAAGTATTGAGAAGAATGTACAGAGGACATACTTTTAATTAGAAGGGTTTGGACAGTGATTGAAGGTATTAACAATGGTTGATCAAAGGTTTTTTTGAAACCTCTTTAAGGAGAAAAGAACACATCATGAGGTATTTCTGTATGGTGTCCACAAAAACAATGCATGCAGCCCTTCACATTAGGGTAGAAAGCAAAGAAGAACCATCCTTAACAATAAGAGGAAATAAGCGCTAAATGACAGTGAAATCAAACTCTGCCAGACAGAGATATGACAGCTGTTGCCTCCAAAACTTCTCAAGGCTAGAAAGTAGCTTTTTTGGAAGGCTTGGATAAAGCAGAAGTAGGTAAGTGGTCCCGTTTTGGAGAAGCTATCTTGAAGGTTAGTTCCACATTCTTTTCATGAAGTAAACCTTGCAGTTTGTTGATCCCTCTTCCGATGAACGATGAAGATACAGTAACATTCCCTCAAGCAGTGTGAATTCCAAATGGGAATGTTAGCCGCCAGATTTTGCCCACACAACAAGAGCCAGAGAAGGAAGCCAAGATTTTGCAATACTAGAAATGACATGAAGGAATAAAAGAACCCCACACATTCAAAATAAAGAAGAAATATTGCAAAGCTGAATGGCAGTAATGACAGAGGACCTCCATTTCAACCTTACACATCATCATCATCATCTGTCCAACAGAAGGAGAACCTCTAGAGTATAATATGCCTGCAGTAAGGAAAGACTGAAAGTCTTGAGTTATACCACAGAAATTAAACCCACAGTATACATTTAAATTAGATAACATTAGTTGTTTGTTTTTTTTTTTTAGAGAGAATGCCAATTAAAAAGATTAATCAACGTGCCCACCCTTATCATTCCTTTTTCCCCTCAGTTTCAGCCAAACTTCCTGCAGTACAAGTTCATTTAGGAGTGATTGTTAGCAGTGATTTTACATTAGAAACAAGAGCTAAATAAAGATGTTAATCCACATCAACAAAAAAATACTTTTAATACAATATTTTACTTTGGAGCAAGTGAAACATTCAGCTGGATAGCCTATTTCTTCTAAGTAGCTAATAAGGATATATCTTTTTATAAATACTGGATCCTGAAGCTGGCTTCAAACGAAAGTATGAGACAATTACACCTTCTCAATAAATCAGGGCTATCATGACAGCAATGCAAGCCTCAACAAAAAGCAATACACAAAATATTTTTCAAACATAACTTCAGTGGCTTTCAAATTAACACATTTGATATGCAATTCCAAGCATATAGAAAATCATTTTAAAATCCTATTTCTGTAAATACACTGTAACTTCCTAAAGTAGAACTG
>PPHD01023988.1:0-12278 GCA_002909625.1 Bambusicola thoracicus
TTAGGAGGAAGTTTTTCACTCAGAGGATGGTGATACACTGGAACAGGTTGCCCAAGGAGGTTGTGGATGCCCCATTCCTGGAGGCATTCAAGACCAGGCTGGATGTGGCTCTGAGCAGCCTGGTCTAGTGAGTGGGGACCCTGCACATAGCAGGGAGTTGAAACTAGATGAACATTGCAGCCCTTTTCAACCCAGGCCATTCTACGATTCCATGATTTCCCAAAATCCTTCAAAAATTTTTCTCAAAGTACAAACGTTGTTTTCCTTTTAACTTTTTCTTCATTTTACTTCCAATTTATGATCATGTCTTTCCTTAACACATCTCTGAATTGCCAGTTGTCCCCTGTGAGTTATTAATGCAAGCAGTAAATAGATGTACAGTCTGAACAAGTATGCCACCACTCTATAGCTCCACTCCATTAATCTCTACAGACTGAATTTACAGCTACTACTTCCTAGAGAAGTGTTAATAACCTATTGTCTGCATGACAGACTCATACACACAAAATCATCTGTGAAAACCTCCAGCTTTGCTTCAGACATGAAAACCTTAGATTTAAACTTTTCACGAGTCCTATGTAATTACAGAAAATTACACAATTGCACAAAGATCTGACAAGAGAATGAGTTGTGCATTTCTTTAAAATAAGAAAAGTAACCTTTATTTTTAATGTAGCCACACAATATATTTTACAATTTTAGGACAATGTCATTATTGGGGCATATCTAGTTTATGGCACTTTCTTACATAGTTATGCAACGAAAACTCCCATGCAGAATGTGGTCCCTATCTTTGGGGCCCTTCATACCTTTTAACAGTTGGTTAAGAAGCCTCCAAAGGCCAGTTTTAATACATTACTACTAAGAGAACAGATTGGCCATCCTGTCAACAAAGAACACCAAGAAGATGACTAGTCTTGTTATAAGATGGGCAAAGATGAAATGTGACGAATATGCAGCTGATGAAGGAAATGCATAGTGAAAACTCTTCAGGATGGTACGCAGTCTGCTAGCAGAGGGCTCTGCATTGCCAGCTGCCAGAGCTCAAACAAAGCCTTTGATGAAATCACAACTACCCTTGTCTCAGTTTCGCCAAAAAAAAAAGAGACTGTGGACAGTTTAATTATCTCAGAACCATTACCATCAGCAGCAGTTTCATAATCTTGAAATGCTGCCATTCCCAAAAGCCATTTGCCTGAAAAAAAATCCTTAAAACACAAGAGACTATCATACTGTGCAAACAATAGAGCAATTCTTATACAATCAGGCGCCATAACTAATTATTCAAAAAAAAACAAATCATCCCCCTCTCCTGCAGTACTTCTAAGCAAGGGAACAAAGGATGCAAATTTTATCCAGAAATATTAGATTTTTAAGAGTAAAAATATCCAAAAATCAAAACAGATGAACACTGCACTGTAGACTTTCCTTTCTTACATGCCTGTACGTGCACAAAACTGATTCTGTGTTGAAGGAATGAGTACATACACTGTTCACGTTCCTAACAAATGCAATAAAAAATAATAAGTAATAAAAACAAACTCTGTGGGAGCTTTTTCTTGTCACTTTTGCTTACGTTTCAAAGAAACTGCCTCCTTCATTCACACTCTATCTTATTTAGGTTAATCAAACTGTATTTTATTTTCTTCTTTGGCACCTATAAAGATTGTACTGACATAGTGCCTATTAAGATAAGTGTTTCAGTGTTCTTTTTTCTTACCATTAGTCACAATTTCCTAATGCTGATATTTTGGCAGGAAGGCAGAGGAAGCAGTTACAAATGCAAGTGATTAGTATGTGTGCGAATGCCTTGACACACAGTTTTGGTCACTTACTAATACAAATAGTGAGCTGGCCTAAGGGCATCTTTGTGTCATTTTCCATTAATAGAAAAATATGAACTCTTTGTAAAAAGTTGCTACTAAGCACTATTTCCTTGACTTCTACTGAGTTAACTTTTCAGACATCTGATGTTTGTTATTCATTTTGTACAGCATTTGGACGTTCTAGAAACCTCAGTAATCAAATCAATATGCTCATTGGAGAATGTTCTTTTTGTTAGTCTATACTGGTCATATATCAATCATTTGACTACACAGAGACTGGAGTAAGTTCAGCTTATTTTTCCTTAACGAGACAGATTCATATGCAAGGGTTATATATGCAAATAGTGCCCAAAGGCATGGGAAAAAAACTATGCAGAGATAGAGGAAAAAATCTTCAGCTAGTTGACTTGAATAGAGCCAGAATTACATTCCTAAAATTTTGGCTTAAGACATCCTCTTTGAAAAGGTAAAAGGAGTCCAAAATGATGGAGCTTGTGAAGAAGAGGGTTGGAGGCTGTAATAAAAGCACACTGCCAAAATAGGAAGACGAGAGATTGAACTCAGAGAGGAAATGCTGCAGAAAAAAAGCACACAGAGATGAAAGTCTGAAAGGACAGTGTGAAAGTAATGAAGTAAGAGAATAAATGCAGGTGATTCAAACAGGAGACAGTCATTAAAGAACGCAAATAGAACCAGTGGCTGTCAATAAAGGAAGCAATAGAAGAGAGATATTTAGCTTGAGGTACATTTCACTAGACATAGGAAAGTAGGAGGAATATGGTTGTTAGTTGTCAGTAGGGGTCCTGAACTAACAGGGAGTTCTAGAAAGAGGTCCTATAAGCAGGTGGGTAGCATGTTTGATTTGAATCTGAAGTGAGCATAATGTCCAGGCTCATCACTCTTCATACACTGATGACTGAAGGTGGAGATAGCAGCAGGGGATTTTAGAAATCTGCATGGTACATACAGGGAACAGATACAGTAAAGGTGAGAGGAACCAGGCTGTGAGGCTGGTCACTGCTGGAAATCAAGTGATAAGCAGACTACTGAAGAAGGAAAACTTGTACCTTGAAGCTATGTACATCATAACTAGATCCCGTGTCTAAAGCAGCTACAGAAGGATTCTGTTGCTGCAGGAGGGTCCTGGGATTTGGGGTCACCTAGCATCCAGAGGAATGTTTCTCCGGTTGATCTGGAAACAGAACAAGGCAGAAAGCTTCTTTTGCTTCATTCTACTGCGCTGGCTGCTGCTTCTTGGAGTCTCTTAACAGAAGCAAAAATGTGTGAGACTGCTGCTACTGTAAGGATCTGTGGAAATACATTACCATGCCTCCCTTGATTTTGGCTATTTTCAAGCTGCGTTGGAAGAAGAATACTTATTCCTCTTTCTGGAGTCCCCACTTTCTTCCTCCCCCACCAACAAAGAGAAAAATAGAATAAAATTGGGTCATCTGGGTAAGGTACACCGTATTGTGCACATTGTCTTTCTAGGACACATAATATCCGATGAGGAATACTTCCAAGGTGGCTTCAGTTTACATACAAATCCATGTAAGTTCTGCACAGCTGTTGATACAGAGAACTTAAAAGTCACTTGAATTACAACTGCTTCCATTGCTACTGAAATTTTCAACTCTGCCCCTAGCAAAATATCCACATCTAAAACAAAAGAAATTCTGTATAGATATAAGGGCAGGAAAAAAAAATGCTTTTGCTTCCATGGAATCAGTCAGGAAAGGGATAAATTACAAAACAAATTCTAGATGTAGCTAGAGTTGAAGTGAGGTGAACTAGTAAACCATTGAGGTACAGCTGGCATCCTGCATGACATTTCCATGAAGTCTACTGTTTTCCTTCCTCAGGAGACACACAAAAAGGCTGTTTAAGCAGCACACGGAGCCCAAGTTAACTGCCCTCTCCTAAACATGCTCAAACACTTGGCATCTTAGGGGCTGAATGTACGCAGGGAGAGAAGACTGATGTGGAGAAAGGAACACAAATGTATGTGGCAAAGCACTTAGATCTAGCAGCCATCACCCCTATGTCATCTGCAAGAGGTTTGGGACACTTTGTTTGGTGGATTGATTTGTTGTACACCATGTATGATGGCACGTACATGTCTGTGTGTTTACAAGCAAATACAGAAGAGGCAGGGATAGATAGCACAACTTTTCTTAAGCTGTCACTAAAAGCGTAAATGTTTAACATTATTTAAGAGCTATATAACCTACTAATAACATAACCTAATGTATTGGTGAAATATAATTTATATAGTCAGTCTTTAGAGAATTCACATACACACTAGCTGAATTTGCAGACAGGAGGAAGAAAGAGATACCACATCAAAAGACAGAAAAAATGCATAAGAAAATATGTATCTTCTATCTGGGACTTACCATAAAACTGAAAGACGGGGAAAACAACACCATACATTGTCAACAGAACAGAAATGTGTTTAACACTTCTTCGATCTTGTATAAATAGTAAGCTTATTTGATGAAGATTTATGATGCTAATTCCACTAGATTATTTATTTTAAATGAGGTATTTAAATCAATTCACAAACGGATTGTTCCATGCCAACTTGGATAGTCCACAGGCACTGCACAAGGATTTGAACATAGTAGCCCTTTTGGCAGGAGAGGAGAAAGAGTTGTGTTTTCCCTTCCCCACCAAAAAAGGCTTTTCTATTAGAAATATAAACTTGAATCCAGGGTGACAGCTCATCTCTCCCTAAATCTAGGCATGTTTTTTCAAAAAGCCTATGAAATTATAAAGAGTTAGGAATTATATACAAAATAAAAATATGACAGAAAGGGAAGCTTTCATCTCTCATGGAAGCAAAGACTGTTTTTGTTGATACATATGGAAAAAATTAGGCCCAATTATATGTTGTGCTTTGGCACTGGGGTTCCAACTTCACCACAGGCTTATTTTTTTCACAGATATACCATTACAGCCAATTCTACCCTTGAACATTTGAACTCAAACCTTGTAACACAGGCATTTTTGTTGCTAGATTACTTGTACCCTGGATGAAATGCTCAGTGTTACCGTTGTACTATATTTAGAGGTTAAAAAAGGGTTATCCATATGGACTCAAAAGAACATATATTCATAAAAATACAATAAGCTTCAAACTTCATATGAACAAAGCACTTTTTATTGCAGTATAGTTTCTCATTTTCTAAATTGGATTGTGAATTACAGTCCTCGGTATCATGAGCTAGATATCCATTCAAATAAAGTTTTCAATATAGCGAAACCATTTTATTGTATGTCATAAATCTTTGAATAAAGAGAGTTGGTTCTATATGTGAAAAAGTGACATGATAACTGAAAGGAACGAGTCCAGCTAGCTAATCCTTTCAGCCAGAAATTTTGGCTGATAAAACAGGAAAATTGCAAGAGTTTCAGAACTCTTTTGATACAGCAGCCAGAGACGTTTATTTACTAGATCCTGAGGACTGCATAAGTATGACTGGTCACATATTAATCAAGATAACTCTGCATCTGGCATGATTAGATGCTCTCATTCCTCTGAGATTTTTCAGACAAATAAAATATCCTCAGTCCGTGTGAGGTTGGAAAGCATATTTTCAGATTCTGTGGATTTAGGATGGTGGACCCATCCGTCCTTTATGCCACTAATGAGACAACCCAGTCAAAGCCTACAGCCAAAACTTGTGATCCTTGCATAAAAAATAATGCAAACACTAGCATTTGTCCTCTGTAATCCCCTTCTCCTCCCCACAAGAAGGTAGCAGCAGCCTTAAAGATAGAAGGAAAGCAATGGAACTCTTGACAGCCGAGGACCAAGAGGATGGAGGGATTGTAGTGAGGAGAAGAAAGATGGCCAGAGTCTCAGAAGAAAATAACAGAAATAGGTATCAGTATAATTTGTAATCAGGAGAGACAGTGAAGAGGAAGTCACAATGAAAAGAACATCATAACAGTTAAGGTAATGAATGACCAGAGTGAATAACAGTTTTACTGATGTAGATCACGCCATAAGAAAGACATTTCATAAGTACCTAATCAAAATGACAGAACATAACAACCTTGGAAGACAAGAAGGGGAAAAACTGAGAAGTGTGAGATTTACAGATGGTGAGTATAGATTCACCTTAGAAAGGACAATTAATAACACTTGAAAATAAGTTTCTTAAACATGTAAGCAGAGGTCTACTTTCAAAGACCTAGAAAAAACTCATTTTTTTAATACAGTTCTGCAGCTCTTCTGGGAAAAGTACAATAGTTTGCAAAACAAAATGGTTTAAAAAGCACTACTTCTAATGAAGCCACAAACACCTCTGACTAAGACCTTATATAAATTAGAAATGTGTTGTTTTACTATTTAAACAGAGAATATGGAAGCACAACTACCTTACAAATCTGCATTAAACTGATCCTTTTGGCACTGACTGAAATTTCTTTGAAGATCATAGCTGTATCTGGACTAAAGATAGAAGCTTTCCCAAAGATTATAGGCATAAATGAAGGTGGACAATGTTGTATGTAACTTGAAAGAATGAAATTCCAGAGCACACAAGCCATCAACCATCTATCCGTGGAATTTCCTAAATGTCTAATATACCTTGATACAGAGTGTCACCTAACTGAAACACTATAACAATAATTGGTTCTTCCTGTATTCAGACAAGAATGGATATTATACATAGAAAATGGAGAGGGATGCCAAAATGAAATGTAAAGGGAGAAGTATTTAACAGAAATGCAATGCATACAGTGAATACTAATAACTTGAGCTACTGCAGCATACGGGGACAGTACTGGCATTCTCCCTTCATGTAGTAAAGACTGTGTCAGAATGAGGAAATGATTCTTTTCAAATGAATTTATCTTTGATAAGAACTACATTAGTATAACAGGAAAAGAAAATGCAGATTCAGATGAGTTTATACTAAACCTTAAAATGACAAGTTCAATAATCTGCAAACTATGTATATTCCTAAATGAATCTTACAATGTATCCTCATTTTTCCAGTAATGCAAGGAAAACTCAAAGTAACTGGATGTACCAAACTTTATTCAGTCTTCAGAGATGACAACACTAGAAATACCTTTTCCTGATGCCCGTGCAAGTCATGCAATCAATTTTCTTTCTTGAAAATCAGTGTTCAATAATGGTAACAACAGAAATCATCAGTAGTATAAGGCAGAATGTAAATTTAAATGGCTTATCTAAAACATACTTCATCCATTTTGAAAATACCAAAGATGCTTTTGTGAATACAGTGCCTCTTCCAGTCTTTCACGGGAAAATACAGCTACTATCTGCAATCTTGACAGTATGGATAATCTCATGCTGATAAGATCGTTTTGTCTGGGCAGTGTAAAATTACATAGTTCTGAAGTCTGTTACTCACTTTTCATTATGTGCACAATGACAGGGTAAGCTGCAAACTCCAAGCAATGTAGTACTCGTTTTTACAGAGATAAGCCTGTCACGTTGATGCCACATCTCTGGACTACCCAAATCAAATTTGTAGGTAAAAACATGGTTTGATAAACTGATCTGGATATGAGCTTTATAATAAGATTTTAGAAACAGTGTTTAAAAATCAGAAGAATAAGCATGAGATGGACAGGGAAAAAAGAATATAAAATACAGTCTTCCAATCTCATTCTTTTTCAGTTTTCTTATAAAGGGGTTTATATTTCCATAGAACATTGGCTCCCCTGAATTAGGAAGACGAAAGTTATCACAAATGAAAAAGACAACTGCCTCAAGACAAAACTGTTAAAAATTATTACTATTTGCCATGGTGCACAACACTTTTTAAAACAGCAACTGCTACTTCTGTGTTTTCTCCCCAGACTTACTAGTTCTGTTTCTGAATATAAAGCAGAACCAAAATTGTGTAGAGCTTTTTTTAGCAACTCAAAGTGGGACAGTAAAGCAAAACATTTTCAAAATATCAATAACGCAGCTTTTAAGGGTGAACATCAACTAGATTACTCATATTTTATTACTGCACTGGTTATTGGAAAATAAATAAATAATGTCGTTTTACATTTTGTTTCCAAGGTTAGTTTCTCATTCAGTAAGAGACCAAACTTCCTCACGTAGTTTTACAATGCACAATGAGAATAATGCTGAGATTGCGGAAGCCCAAGCTAGCAAAACTACCTAAGTGCTAGAGTGTACAATGCACATTTAACAGAGTGGCTATGGGAATAAAGTAACTGTCCTCACATGCCAGTTTCATTTTTTGAGGTTGTCGCGTTCTTTTTGATTTGTTTTTCCCAATTCAAATTCTATATGTATATATTTTATTATTATTATTTTTAATTAAAGAACCATCTTACTATTCTGTCCACATGATGAAATTAAGCCTCAGTTAAACAGCACAGAACTGACACGGAACTGGAGTGGTGACCCACTGATTGGATTAGCTGTATGCATCTGGGCTTATTCAGGAAAGTCAGAGTGATTCAGCAAAAGAAGTGGGAAGATAAATACATCAACTAATGTTATTTCCTACACCTCACGAAGGGAGTATTTTTAGGACCTTCGTGGCACACATTACGATTACCTTAATTCCAGAAAGAGACCCTCCGCAAGGACATCCATCCAATTTCAGCATACATGTTTTAGATCTCAATGTTAAAAAAATTAACTCTCCCTTAAGCATCCCTATATTCATAGGCACTCTGGAAACAATTCACTGCAATCCTTTCCCTCTCCTATGACTCCACAGAGAATTACACAGGCCACAGTTTTAAAGAAAACACAGTTTATGAGTCAAAAAGACTGTTTGGGGAAATACAAAGTGGATGACAGATTTGTAATACAATATGGGACTTGTATATGTATGTGTAGAGGCAGACAGGTTAAATTATTGCCTGATGGATTTCCCATGGCAGTGAAACATAGACAACCACTTTGACCTTCTAAAAAGTTGCTTTTTGGTACTCTGGTGTTGAAAAACAATCATTAAAAATTATTTTCTGTAGTAAACAGATGGCTCACCTTTGTAAAGGAGCTCTCAGATGTTCAAGGGCACGGATAACAAATCCTATATTTCCTTACATCCCATGTGCTGGTCATAAGGTGAGTAAAAAGGAGAAATAACTGGAATGGCCCTAAATCTGAAGGGACTCTTGCTGCTAGGCGGTCCTTTGGGCACTAAACAAGTATACGTAATTTATGACAACTATTAGAAGTATGGTTTTGAACACTACAGAGAAGCAAGCAGAACTATAATGCTCACGTACTTTAGGTCATCTAAATCTCTTTTAAGTTTGTGAAAGGCAATCCAAGAAAATAATAGATCTTTATTGGACACATCTTTTGGGAGTTTTGCCTGGGTTGCATTACTGTTTTTTGGCCCGAGCAGGAAGCCAGAATTTCATCTTCAAGATATTTCTATGGCAAACAGAAAATGATAAAAAAAACCCACATATTTCTTCAAAACAACTTTTCATTAATAAGCTTACTTGCCTTTCCATGAGGGTTGGGCCCAATCTGAGCTCACACTTTACTTTCTTCTGAGGCCACATTCTCACAGTTTTGTGTCTCACCATTGTCCAAGGCTCGGGTTATTATGTCTTTCTTTGTCTTTCATATACAGAGAGAAGAAAGGTGTATCATGAGGTCTGATGGGCATCTCCGTGAAGGCAGCTCAGTGGCAACAATGAACAGCTATGGATCTGCCAAGGCTTCTCAGTACTCAGGGCTTGTGTCACCCTACTGCCACAGCTTGTGCTACCAACACTAGAGTGAAGCTTCCTGTGCTGAAATCACATGCACTTACTTGCTTGGACTCCTCAAGCTCGCACATGCTTTGTTGTCACTTAACATTAAGTAGTAAAATATAACTGCATTTTGGCTGTAAACGTAGTTTCCCCCCATACTCCCCAATTCATTCCAGTGAATTTTTTTGCCAATTCTCACTCTGAACAATCTCACACTGCAAAACAGTGGAGGTGTGAGAATAAAAAAAAAATGAAGTGATATTTTCAGACTTTAACTTTTTTTGATTGGAGTCAAAGAAAAAAAAATGCTGAGGAATTTATGCACACTCCCAGATAATCGCAATAATAAAACTGAGCAGTTGCCACTCACACTGCACCACATAGCTACATAATACAGTACTTGCTGACAAGCTGATGCACATATTTCAGAATGAAATTACCAAAGACAACATCAAGACTCAATTATGGAAAATACTTCCCATCTTTAGAGATGTTCACTGAAGCTCAGACTCTCTTACAGTGAAAGTTTGAACGTATTGCAGCCAGTCTTTGCTATTAGCCAAATACCGTGTGAAATACTGAGCTATCAAAGAGGATATTCCGGGAAATAGAAGAGGAGAGAATATATGTATATATGTTCTTTAGATTAATGCTATTTAACTTTGAGTTTTAGTAAAATACAATACTTTTTTGAATTCATGTAATTAATATATTCATACACAGGCAAAAAAATGAACATTTTAATAATAATTTACTAATTCTTTACAGTAGAAAAGCTCCCCCTTTTTAACTAACACTATTCCTTTAGTGTGGCTCTGCTACAAGGCTACTTAACTAATCATTTCATTTTAATGATGCTATGAAAATACCACAAGGTTATCCCTGCAGTCCTAATTACTCTTACAGGGATCCAAAGGGGTACTTTAGAATATATTCATCCTGTACTCGATATACCATAAAGTCAATTAGCAAGCTAGATGTTCATACTTAGATTAATATACTTTACGGAAATTAATTCCTTATTAGTGACAGGTGTACTAAATACTTCATTCCTGTTTGTAACAGCTGCTACCCTAATTATGATTTATTCCAGTGATAAATTTTAAGACTTCGGCGTAATGTAAGATAACTGTTGAGTACCAAATAGAAAAGAGATTTAACAGCATATATATCATTCACATGAAGTTAATATCAACAAAACTATCTTAAAAAAAATTGCCTTTCCAAGCCAGTGAATGTCTGAGTGATATCCAATAGAAGAATTGTAACCATGGTACTTTTTGGATCTCTTGGTTGATTGTCACAGCTTTTTTTTTTTTTTCTGTGCAGTGAACATCTCATCTGTACTGGCTTTTAGATTTGAGTTGTAATTTTGAAAGGCTCCACACACAAGGACAAGTTTAAACACTCTGCATAGTGAAATTAGATGCTAAGGAATTCCTGAGGCAATTAAAAAGGTGGCTTTTTTTTCTGAATTATGTCCCAAACATGGAGCTTTATGGGATTGGCCTAAATTACTCTTGGAAAAATTGTTAAAAGAACTTTCTTCCTTCCAAATTTCCTCTCTCCAAGGTTGAGCTTGAATATGCTGATTTATTAACTATATTTTTTCCAAGACTGACATTAAGAACTACAACATTCCAGACTGACGTTCTTAAAAAAGTTTCACCTTTTCTAAGTCTTCTTTTAACCTGTCAAAGAAAGAAACCATGGGTTCTGGTTGATCTCACTGCAAGCGTACAGAAGCCACATTATATCACTGTCCACCAGTATAGATTTCTTCTTCTCCTGCATTCTATCTATAAATGAAAACAGATGAACTCAATGAAATGTAGGTCTACTGAATTATGGCTTTCTTTATCCTAGTGGTAAAGAAGTTTATACATAATTGGCACATATTTTTATTCCGTGGTTTAACCTTTTTCTTGAATTAAAAAAAAAAAAAAAAAAAAAAAAAAGAGGAACCATTCAGTTTAAGAATCTGACAATTTACCTTCATTGGAATCCATCACATTTTCTTATGCTAGCAAATATGGATTAACTAAACATCGCTGACTTACACTACCCAATTCTAAGGAAAGCTTCCTTTTTTTCAGGCTCAAGCCAAAGGACCAAGAAAACCAGTAGCTGATCAGTGATAGAGACAGGGCGTCTTAGGAAGACGGAGGCCAAATTCTCTTTTCATATTAACGATGTCAGGAAATCGAATCCCCTTTGACAGAGAGCAGAACTCTGTTATGCCAACGCAGTATTAGTACAACATAGCTCTCTATACATTTCATAGTTACATGTCAAGTTTTGAGAGATATATTAGAATTTAATGTTTTGGCTGCCTGCCAATAACTCAGTTGGCAAGAACTGCTTTGTATTTTTAATTTGTTATTTTTGAGTCAAACAATAATCAATTTCCAAATCTTTTATGTGCTTCATGGGCAACTATAATGAACACCGGTTCCAAGAAATGACTGGCACACAAATATATGGCAACACCAAGCATTTCTGAAACAGTAATAAAACAAAAGGAGAAAAGGAAAGGTCCTTCCCACTTGCTCCAGAACGGAGGTCAGATCTTGAGCTCACATAAATGGTCACAAGTCCCTTGACTTTAGAAAAATGATGTTTATTATATATTCAATGAATTTCTGTTTTTTCATTTAAGGTACTATTTCTTCCACAGTTATAACGGACAATACTGCAATACTGTTTTAATTTGTTATGAGCTTCACTTCT
>PPHD01023989.1:0-12278 GCA_002909625.1 Bambusicola thoracicus
GTGACCTCATTGCAGCCTTTCAATACCTGAAGGGAGCCTATAAACAGGAAGGGAGTAAACTCTTGGAAAGGGTAGATAACAGCAGGACAAGGGGGAACGGTTTTAAGTTGAAAGAGGGAAGATTTAGGTTGGATGTCAGGGGGAAGTTCTTTACCAGGAGAGTGGTGAGGTGCTGGAATGGGCTGCCCAGAGAGGTTGTGGATGCCCCGTCCCTGGAGGTGTTCAAGGCCAGGTTGGACGAGGCCCTGGGCAACCCGATCTAGTAAATGGGGTGGTTGGTGGCCCTGCCTGGCAGAGGGGTTGGAAATTCATGATCCTTGAGGTCCCTTGAAACCTCGACAGGCATTAACACCCATCCCTTCTCCATCAGATAACAGGTAACCTCACTGCTTAGAAGGCAGGACTGCGTACGGGTTGTAAGCCAGGAAAACAGCAACTCGGGTTGCTCTGTGAATCCCCATCCTGCTCAGTGAGCAGCTGTTAACAGGATGGCTGGCAGACATCCCAGCTGCACCCGCTGACTGCAGGAGCATCTCTGGAAGCAGAGGCAGTGAGACACAGAGGAAGCTCTGGGAATCAGAGGCATGGGAATGTCTTACAGAAGCACCTTCACACCAAGAAACACCAGTGGAGTTGTTTGTTTGTTTAATAAAAGCTCGCAAGGCACATGTTTCAACTGAATTGCAACATCTACAGCAAAACACATCCAAATTTGCAAAACATTCCCCCAACCCTCTCAGGAACTGAAACCCACAACCTGGGTTGAAAACCGAGCTCGGGTTGTGTGCACCAGTCAGATGTGGTTATGCCCCACGGTTGTCCTTCCGAGGGATATCCCAGAACTTACTGTTTCCATCTTTTTCCACAGAAGGTGGAGATTAGAGCATACAACAGCATTTTTTGCTAATCCACAACTGGATAAGAAAGTCAAGAATATCATTTTCTTCACAAGATATGAATCTTCCGTGCCTTCCGACCGGGACAACAGTGACGTTTCTCCCAGCAAAAGGCTCCTTCTCTGTTACTTAAGGCTGCTGCGCCAATGATGCTGCTATACAATCTTCTCTAATATAAAAAGCAAGGTAAAAATCTTACACGATTCTCCTAATGCAGAATCGACGGAAGTATCAAGAATACATCTTTATGACAAAACTAATGATAACTATGTCACAGTTCAAATAAAGTTCAACATGTTCATTCAAACATGTATAAAGGCCAACGTGCTACAACATATGTAATTTCCTTAGATGTATGGTTGGCCTCATTTGTGTTTTTCTTAACATATGTGCTGTATATTTAAGTATTCAAACTATGCTCCGTGTGGTCACACATACATACGGCGTTGCAGTAAAACACAACAGGCAGTCCACGATAGTTGAACGCTGCACCCTGGTGTGGCATTATAAGGCAAGAAGCCATAAGCTGAGCGGCTTCATCCACCCAAGTGCAATTGTAACCCTGAAATGTGGTACCTGGAATGCCTTATTGCTGGTATGAAATGGTGCTCATGAACAATCAGCTTCAGGAGAACAGTTCACTGACACTTAGACATGTAATTCCAGACAGTGATTCAAACAAACTTAAGTTGTATACGGAACTCTACACTTACTTCCAATTATTAACTCCATAGCACATACAAGGTTCCTGATTGCCTGCCGTAACCCAAGTTAGTTCACAAACTTATCCTGATATTGCAATTGAAAAGTCTGAAACTGTAACAGTGCAGCAACACCTACACACTTGTGCAGAAGCAAATACACAGGCTGCTTTTGGCCAGAGAGACATGCATGCCATCCTCAGCACAAGGACTGTATCCCTAGAAAGGATACTTACTCCTAACTTGTAACCCAGTTACACCCATAAATGTTTCTCTCAATGATCGCACCGGATATTTTCGATGGGTTTATCTGAGCACTGGTTCCAAATACAATGAATAATTTTAATACTCGGTCTAAACTCACAGGCCTAAAAATATAACCAGATTAAAAGAAAAAAACAGATTACAGACTCACTGACATTTACAACAGTAAAGCTTTTCTCTTTTAAATCACTCCAATAGTGATAATAGATGTTTAGAAACCTCAGCACTCTTAATGTAAAGTAAACAACATATCTGCATACAGCAGATAGGAATCATGCACATACATCATCACGTTGCAGTTCCTAACAATTTCAGAGTCAATCCCTCTGAATTTGCATTTTAACCAACAGACGCAGCAGGGATAGTTTCACAGCTCTCATTTGCAGAAGGAAGGTTCAGTTGAAGGTTCATCCTATTAAGCCAGATGTTTCTTTAGAGACATCTGGACTCCAAAGAATCCTTCCCACACGCCTGATAGACCGCTCTCTGGGCCAGGTGTTACAAGAATCCATAACTGCATGCAACTCCTGGTGGTGAGGACTCTCTCCCAGAACTTAAGTCCTGGCTTTCTGTCCAGCTGCACCTACATCAGCAGAGTAATGATTACCTTTTGTTGAGTTTTCCGTTCACAACACTGGGATTAAAGCATCATTCATTCTCTTGGAAGTACCTCAGCTAGCAACAAAACAGGATGAACAGAAAATTTAAGGAAGTCGTAGAGACAAACGAGGTCATATAATGAAGGCAAATTTTGGAAGGAAGCAAGACTGCAGAGCGTTTTCCCATAAGGACTACTCAACAGTCTTCATCTAGCACGACAACATGTTTTCAGAGTTCCCAGCATAGCTGCATAATTAACGTATAAGAAGCTATGAACTACTGTGCTGTTACTGATTAATGATGGTGATGGTGGTGTTTAAAATGACAGTTATGATTACCTTAATCTATCACAAAATAGTAAGTTGAATGAAACGACCATCACCCATCCCTTGCCATACACACACACACATACACACACACACACCAGCTCGTACACAGGAGCAAAGAGCAGCAGTCTCAGCAGCAAACCTAGTCGTCCTGCTACACTTGTCTAAAGTACAGCATAGTGTTGTATACTGGCCCATTCTGATGGCTGCTGAAACACACATACGCTCACACGCACACATACGTAAGCATGGAAGAATCCTGAAGTCAAGCTCTTTCCAAACTGAAGATCTGACTTTGTCAACTCCTACAGCTGCGTCCAAGCCCAAGCACTTCCACCAACACATCTCCATCAATGCAGAGATCAGTGCCTCAATCTGTGGAATTGTTTAAATAACGTCTTCCTTATTTGATTTATACAAATACTTTACCTACACATAAGGTGTATGAACGTGTTTGATAAACATAGCAGTGTTTATAGTGGAAAACAGGAAGAATAAAAAACCACAGTAACCAAAGAAAAATATTAGAAATATTAAACAGACCCAAACACTTGAAGACTTAGGATACACCACTTGATTTCTCACTAGAAAATAGAAGCCACGTGACTTAAACAAGCTCTTCAACATAACTTTTTCCGAAGTCTATCCACATCAGCTCTCTAACACTGAAGTCAGAAATATCTGTTACGTGAAGATTAAGATGATTTACAATGGGAAGACAAATGCAAGAACATGGAAGACTGCCACGCTTTCTTGTAGAGACTGTAGAATTGTCAAAGTTTCCTGGTTCCTTCAAAGAAGGTATCTGTAACAGTTGGTCTGTAGAGTTCAAACAGTTCCAGTTTGGTGGGAAAAAACAAAACCCCAAAACCTGGTCAGTACACTGCACCTACGTGTATCTGTAAAAATAGTTTTCTTACTCAAAAGGAATTTTTCCAACTGAATTCCACCACAGTCAATCCTCAAAAAGAAGCTCGCATGCTTTTTCACGATTGGAAGGATATCACAGTGTTGATCCTATACACAAAGTAGGATCTATTCCAGTATACTCGAGTGAAATAATTCACATATGGAGAATAGTTCATCTTGATTTCATGACAAAACCGTCCATATTTTGAATAGGCGTAACTGTCACCTTCCTCACAAACCACCTGTCAGGAAAGAAGAAAATTGATTAAAATACTGAAGATAAATGACTGCAGAATGCAATCCTGTACATTCATTTATCTCTGCGCTCTGTACATTTCACTTACACTACAGATATTTAACTGTATTCCCTTACGATTTGTTTTACCATCTAAACCAGCCTTGTTGGTTAATACATCACTTCCCCACTCTTTTCAATTGCAGGGATTAAGAAAAAAAAAAAGGTGGTAAGACAAATTCATGCAGAAATATAAATAAATAAAGCTTTCAATGTCTCCCAAAACACAAAGATAGTTTCTCTCAGAGACACAGTCCTGTAGCATCAGACTGCGGGAGAACATTTCTGTCTTGCCCTGTATAAAACCATAAAAGCTTATGCTTTTAGCCAGGGTCAGAAATAGGATATCAGGCAACATAGATTTATAGTCCAATTTGGAATGCAGTACCTACGTTCTCTTCTAAGGGATGGCAATGTGGGAAATACAGAACCCCAGGATGGCTGAGGCTGGCAGGGACCTCTGGGTCCATCAGGCCCACCCCAGGTCCAGGAGGGACACCCAGAGCAGGAGGCCCGGGCCCATGGCCAGGCAGCTTCTCAACATCCCCAAGGAGAAGACCCTCTGGGCAACCTGTGCCAGTGCTCCAGCACCACACAGCACAGAAATGAAGATCCATAGACCTGTCAACAGAATAGCAGCCCCTCCTCTGCCTCATTTACTTTGAGAATAACTAAATGTTACAGTCTGAAACTACATACGCTTCCACTACCTTAAGAAATCTTGATAATTCAGTAGGATTGGGACAACTTTTTTAGCGTGCCAACTGAAAGTTTAGCATTAAAATTACTGTAAGAACACATATCAATTTCATTTATGTATACATATTTCTATTTCTATTATATGTGCATCTATTACAGATACTACAGATATTTATACACATTTAGCACGCGATTAAGAAGTTAGTATGTATTATTGTTATAATAAGGAAATACTTTATTCATGTTGCCCATGTGAATGTTTTTGGACAATGAGGATTTCTAGCATCACTGGCTGCTGTCCTGTAACCTTTCTTTACCCCTTTACTCAAAATTATCACTGTAAGCAAGAACACCTCTGAAAAGCACCCGGAAGCATTTCTTAGGATGAACTGCTGAATAACTGGGTGTCAGGAGTTAGAGAGGAAGAAACTGATTCTGATATAAGAACAAAGGAGAAAATACTGAAAATCCGACTGTAAAGTTGTGCTGCTGAAATTATGAGATCAGAGTAATATGTGAGATAGGGAAGCATATAGGAAGCACAGGGGGAGAGATGCATAGGTACACATAGGTATAAAGGAATGGAATCCTGAAATTGTTAATTATTCCAGGTGACAAGCTCCGTATGGAAGGATGGCAGAAATTCACAGAATCACCGAATAGCAGGGCTTAGAAAAGACCTCTAGAGATCATCTAGTCCAAAAGCAGGTTCCCTACAGTAGGTTACACAGGAAAGTATCCTGGTGGGTTTTGAGAAGGAGACACCACAACTCTGAGCAACTTGTCGCAGTGCTCTGCCACCCTCAAAGCAAAGTTTTTTCTCATGTTCGTATGGAACTTTGTATATTCCAGTTTGTGCTCATTACCCCTTGTTCTTTTGGTGCACACCTCTAGAAAGAGCCTGGTTCCATTCCTGTTAATACATAACAGGTCCAAATGTCAAACATGCTTACATTCCCTGACCAGGGGAAAAAAAAAAAACGAAACAATGAAGTGAAGCTAACCTATGATTGCTCAGAAGTAACCGTTGGCACTATCTCCCCCATTGAGAATAAATAACAAATAGTTCAGTGAGTTCAGAGCCACTCCTGCCATCAAGGTCAAAACTTCAACTGGCTTTCCAAGAAGCAGCTGAACAAGTGGTAATGAGATCACTTAACAAAACCCACCCTGTTTCCTACTTCAACAGCAAGAACAACACCGATGGCATTCAGCACAGACACGGCATGGCGATGTCAGCAGTATATTTTCACAGCTCTACAGTTTATTGAACTAATCTTTCTACCAGGTATGGCTTAGTCTACCTACTAGAGCGCTAACCTAACCCATGAGACTGGACCAAACAGACCTGCAGCCTGATCAGTAGCAGGCTGTAATGGAATTGAATAGCAGGCTGGATCTCAGCCCAGTATGCTCCCTGATAGAGTTTCAGAAGAAGAGTTTATCCATTGTAAAGTTTTTCATCTTTAAAACTAATAAAGAATGGCCTTTAAAGGATGGCTTTGCTGATTTTGTAATTTCCTCAGGTATTGCAGTCATAAACAGACATATATACTTAAATGGTATTTAACGATTGGCATAAAAGCAGTACTGCTCAATATTAATGTATTAGAAGGAATCAGGACAGGTGAGGAATAGTATGAGGTAAGATTACAGTTACGTGAGAAACAGACAACTCAAAACTGAATGGATCACTGTTAAGTCTTATGAGTCTTTGTCTACACATCCATTATAATTAGAAAAATAAGACCAACACTACAAGAAGGTTTCCCTTAAAATGAATTATTTACGTATTCAGACACTCACTTTTGTCTTGCTGTTACTTACATGACCATTGGCAATATCCAATAGATCTTTGACTCTACATCCTCTTACAGGTCCCACTTCATTGCAAATTGAATCTTCAATGATCAAAAAATTGGCTTTGTAAGATGTGAGAATCTTATAAATATCCTCTGCCGACCTCTTTGAATATATCTGATAGATCTATAAATTAAGAACACATTTTAATGCACGGTAACGATCAGTGGAAAATTAAATACCACGAAAATGGTGGTGAGCAAAGGATGACTTATCTTTAATAAAAACTTATATATGTATTATATGTGGATGCCAAGCTCTAAAACATCCATTTTTTGAAGTTTCCAAAGCAGGTGAGGTCATGGGGAGCTGAATAGGAAGCATTTGTCTCTGCTGGTTTAAGTTCACATTTTGCATACTTATATTGGCCTGAAAAGTCTTCAGAAAGAATATCCATTTTTGTCCAGAGTAAAGCATTGACAATTTATTTCATATTCCCCTCCCTATCCACTGGACTATGCCCTTTCTTCTAATATGTTTGGGTTTTTTTCCCATTACATTTGGACAGAGGAAAGCAGCTCCTATCAGTTGTTTTCCAAGTCAAGTACCCTGCTTACATATGCCTTCCGTGTTCCTGAAGTATTCAAACAGAGTGAGAACTAAGGCTGAGTAGCAATTTTGATTTCTTTGCTAGTCAGAGACAGGGTAAGTCCATTCTGCTTTGTGACTTCCAACCTCAACAAAATGCATGGAATAAAAATTGCTCAGAATCATTTGGAAATGACAGTCTGCCTAAAACTCAAAATTGTCATACTGCTCAGTAAGGAATCTTCGTCTTGGGTTTACTGATTACATACTGGTGTTACCATTCTTTACGATACTTCATGCTCTTTCTTCACCTTAGAATGTGAACACTTAAGGGAAAAAGAATTTGGAACATGGGAGAGCAATGCAAATGAGTACGGCATGATGAAATTACAAGGTCATCCTCTTTGGAGCATTAATGTTTACAGTACTCCCACACATCTCAATCAGGTACTTGAGTCTTACAGGATGGAATAGTCTATAAATCACTGGTAATGCATACACATTTATGGAATTGGATACTCACATTTTCATTTCTTTTTAGAAGATCATCATCGTTATATAAAGGCAAGCTTGACACCATCCATCCAGTACAAAGCTTAATCACACCCATTAATTGTGGGCTGCCTGCAAACACAGCGGCCACAGGAGCTTGTCTTCTGCAAAAGCAACATCAACATACGTGTCTGAGTGCAGGATGCATTTCTCAAAACGATGCTTTTAATTTTAATATCTGTACAAACCTTTGAAGATGCTATGGCAAGAATTGGCCTGCATGACAATAGCTAGAAAGAGGGGGACAGACTCTTTAGCAGGGTCTGCTATGATAGGACAAGGGGAAATGGAGGGGATGTTTAGATTGGATACAAGGAAAAAGTACTTTAGAATAAGGGTGGTGAGGCCCTGGAACAGGTTGCCCAGTGAGGTAGGGGATGCCCCGTCCTTGGAGACATTCAACGTCAGGCTGGATGGGGCTCTGAGCAACCTGATGTAGCTGTAGGTGTCCCTGCTCATTGCAGGGAATTAGACTACATGATCTTTAAGAATCCCTTCCAACTCAAACGATTCTATGATCTTTGGGGGTCTAATTACAATTGGCATTAACACTCTGATAGCATTGGTTTCCCTACCAGGAAAAGTACAGACTTGCAGCAACAAGGAGTTTGCAAGGAAGGTCTCCTGCCGGGTTAAGTGCTGATGGCCATCCTCCCCCTCCATGTAATTCATGAAGCACCACTCAGAGTGGTCCCAGAATGGATCAAACTATTGCTTTTCTGAGTGGTTGCTGTCTTGTAACAAAACAAGCTTGAGATGGAGGGCAGGTAGACGGCGAAACAGCATGATATTATAAGTGAAAGACTTGTGGTTATGCTCATTTGATTTGTAGGACAATGTATTTCATCATTTATGAGTAAATACTGTCATACGGAATAACATCTACAGTGATTATGTTTCTAGATTTTGATTTCATCTCTTTATTCATTATGCAGTGTTAGTGAAAGAAAACAACCATTGTCACACTTTATTACAGATCTCCAGCAACTTTTCCCACAGAGAAAATTCAAGTAAATTCATTTTATCAGGGAGAAAATCGTAAGAAAGTATACTTACAATAATGACACTCAATTAAAATTCCAATATGGATATCTAAGCATAAGCACTAAAAAATCCTTTTCATTAAAAATATGAACAGCTGCTACAAATAAGGGTAGTCAAATTGCTCTTAGCTGAGTGAATCTCAATGCAATTCACCATGATTAATTATGTACTTGAAGTGTAATATATGCAGACTAATGTAAAAGCCATTAGGTACTTGGCATTATTCCACTTGCTGCCTTCAAAAGCTGCAGCAGTGACAAACAACATACACTACTATTAACAGAAAGAAGAAATTGGCTGGAACGCCATAATTACCAGCCTTGTCTTTTCTGAAGATGAACAGGTTGACATTAAAGACTCCATAAATACAGAAAATAATATTCTTTAAAAAATGCATTTAAAGGTAAGTAAGTTATTTGAACACAGGGGACCTCATTTTCACAGAAGTGCAGTTAGTAATGACACAGCTCCAAATTAAATTGAATGAACCCAGTTCTGAAACTTTTGATGAAGATAAAAATATATCTGTGAAAATATCCTGACTGTAAGCTCAGCATTTGCTATGCCCTACCTAGTCAGACAGGTAAGATCCATTGCAGCCTTCTGCTCAAAGGGGAGTTTGAACCCCACATAACACTCCACGTTTCTTGAATAAAGTCTCTAAATCTTTACATTAGGCATTTGTTTCACTGACTCTTGTACATACGAATTGTATTCTTTCTCTCCCTTGTGGCATTATGGTCAATATGAATCCTCTAACCTACTGAAAAGTCAGCATGTAAAGAATCAGGATGTAATGGATGCGCATCATTCTTTGGAGATCATATCTAGTAATGATACTAAACATAAGTTGACTGCACATTTCAGGATCTTCTCTTGTAATCAATAATAAATTCCTGCTACTTTGCACAGGAGGAGTACCGAGCCTAAAATAATCATTTCTCTTCCCATCTTCCCCTACATCATGTAATGACTTGGCAAGGGAAAGTTCAAATTAATATAGGTAGCTTCACAAAATACTGTGATATAAGAACCCCAGCAAAGAATTAAAACAGAAGTACAGAAATTCATACTTACTTTATCCATGTCATAAGTTCTACTGTATCAGGATCATAGAATTCTTGTAGCTCTGAAAGCTCTGTCATTATCCTAGGGAAAAACTGATGGAAATGTTATTTGGTTACAACTATGCCAGACTAAAGGCACAACTTATTATGGGACAGCCATAGTGGGTAAGGCATCTGGAAATGGGAACCTGCTTTTAGCTGAGAAGATTCTACTCCCATTACTGGTTTGCAGTCAGACAAATTAGGGTAGCACAAGAACAACTGCCCTATGTTAATAGGAGAGCTGTAGCACACAGGAGCTGTTATACGTATACCTGCACCATCCCAGAAACAGGAAGAGAGAGAAAAGAAACACCGCTGCCAACCCCAAAGAGAACCAGCTTCACTGATCACTCAGAGCCCTTAGAAAAATGTAGTTGATGAGGGACTACGCCTGGCTGAGACAGAAGGCAGCCCAGCAGAAAGATGCTGAGCTGTACACTCATCTCTTTAAAGCCAGAGTCACAGAATACAAGTCTCGGGGCATGTGCACTACCCTCATCTGATTAATCAAACTTTCCAAGCTCAGGCGTGAGTTGAGAACCCAGAGAGCAAATGTTCACTACTGCTTAAAAACAGAAGTGGGATTTCCAAGGGATGAAGCCCTCTAGAGTCCAAATCCCCACACTGCTATTATTGACAAATAGCCTATAAATGAATTCTTTCGTCAACTAAGTTTTCTCTATTGTAACTGATTGCATAACTTTGAGCACCTTTAGCTTTTTTTCCCCCCCTCAGGAGAATATCTGTTACTCTGGTAGAAGCATATGATGAGTCAGACTATGCTGCAAGCAAATTATCTACTAAAGACAGGCATTATTGAAGTTGTTTAAGTACAGTTAGTGAAGACTGACTT
Organism: Bambusicola thoracicus; assembly: GCA_002909625.1. Lineage (NCBI taxonomy): Eukaryota > Metazoa > Chordata > Aves > Galliformes > Phasianidae > Bambusicola > Bambusicola thoracicus. Next base: position 10,637 of record PPHD01023989.1, read on the forward strand.
TTATATTTCAATGCCTTGTCAAAAATGCTTAAATTCTTATAAAGTCATTCAGAATAACTCTTCTGAATCTGTCAGTACAGTAGAGAGCTAAGGGATATACTTTCTATTTTTTTCAAACTTGCAGAAATTTAGAAAATAATTTTCCAAATATTCTTCTCCCTGTGTGCCAGTCTGTCAAGCAATGTGACTAGAGGTGAAGAACCAAATACATCATTTAAACAAGGAAACATCTGTAGGTTTTTCTTCCCTCTATTGGTGTAAGGATTTAACTCCATTATAATTTGACAGCTTTTCAAACACGTTATTTGCCTATGCCCTTCCATAACTCTACTTCCCTGTAACCTCTCACTAAAAAGAAGATAGACATACAGCATACTTTTCAGTATTCCAAGTGTTTATTTGGCAATATTTCCTTTGTTGAGTCAGTTCACATAATCAAAGCGTAAAAGCTGAATATAATAATGTCTTCATTTAAATTCAAATGCTTCTTAATTACAGTAAGTCACTGTTACCAAACTGAATTGGTACATACCTCACACTGGAAAATTTTAACAGTTTTGTTTAAAAACAAAACAAAGTTAAAAAAAAAAAAAAAACAGCACATTTTCAGAGGATGCCAGCTTTTATTTCACCTTGACATTATATTTGCTTGGTGTTTCATTATATTTGCTTGGTGTTTTGACTCATATGCTGCCTAAAGACAAAACAAAACACAGAACAGTACGTTTCTTACCTCCTTCCACAAGCTGAATCCAATTATTGTGGGAACTGCCATACTCAGAATGAGAGCCTAGAAAACAGATGTTAGAAGAAAAGCATTATGGATTGTTCTCCATTCTCCAACCTCAAATACGCTGATGCTGTTTGTATAGCAGTAGGCTACATTTATGCCTGAAACCTTAAGAGTGACTGCAGGTGAATCATTGCAATTTTCTACCAGGAAAAAGCTTTCTGCAGAAAAACCTGTCTAACTTAGCACTGAGTAACTGATTTGACCCATGCTATATTTACCACCAGTATTAGGGACTGACTGCTAACTACTGCTCATCTAAGAATGAATCAATGCGCACATAAAGTATGGACAAAAGAAAAGTAAATACCTCTCAGATACAAATGCAATGCAATAATTTGAAAAATGAAGGAAAAAAAAAGTATGAAACAAGCATTTCAAACCTCTGATCTTAGTGATGTTTCATACAGACTGACAGTAGTGACAGGCAAAAACCAGAAATTCATTCTCCAGCACACCACCATTCTAGCTGGTATCCCTTCCACTTTGCATAAGGAGACCAGCTCATGGAGTACAGAAAAAACAGTTGGTAGAGAGCATACACAAGGCATTCTCTTGGTAATAATCTGCTAACACATCTACTATACAAGAAAGCAGGTTTACATAGCAGAAAGCATGCAGTATATTTAATATGTATGTGAATATATTTTTACTTTTTTACTGGAAGGACACTGTCAACATTTATGATACAACATTAAATGGCATTTGCATAAGTGCCATACATGACTTTGTTTAAGTTTTAAATGTTTATTCTTCTAAGTATCTTGAAATTAGGGTAGAGTAACACCCCATCCTCCCTTCATTAATAGAACAAATGCAGAAAGCTGCCCAAAGCAACTCTCATTGCATTAC
>PPHD01023990.1:0-12278 GCA_002909625.1 Bambusicola thoracicus
GAGGTGTTCAAGGCCAGGTTGGATGGGGCCCTGGGCAGCCTGGTCTAGTAAATGGGGAGGTTGGTGGCCCTGCCCAGCAGGGGGGTTGGATCTTGATGATCCTTGAGGTCCCTTCCAACCCAGGCCATTCTGTGATTCTGTGTGATTCTGTGATTTTTGAGTGGTGCTGTGTGGAGCCCGGAGTTGGACTCAATGATCCTTATAGGTCCTTTCCAACTTGGGATATTGCATGATTCTGTGCTTCTGTATATTCAGTTCCCTAAACATAATGTACACATTGACTACTTTGGTGCTGCACCATTGCAGTACTGGTGGAACAGATCCTAGCAGCTCCATAGATTTGATGCTGGGAGGAAAATCTGGACATCTACAGAAATCCTTGTGATTCTGTGGCCATCCAGACAACCAGAGATCTCACCTGGGGATCTGGAAGAAAAGTGGCTTTGAAGGTTTGCATGAGGATAGATTGCCAAGGTTCTCCTCAAAGGTGTGGAAGCTCCATCTTTGGGAACAGTCAGAATGTGGCTTGATGAGCTGCTGAGAATCCAATCCAGTGTGAAATTTAGCATTACTTTGGATAGGGGTCGGGATGAGAGGTGTCCTGAAGTCCCTTCCATAGAAGCAGTGAGTCAGAAAGGCTGGAAAAGACCGCTAAGATAATCTAGTCCAACTGTCAACACATCACCACCATGTCCAGCCTCAGTTACTATGAAATCCAGAAGTTTTTCTTGTCTTCCAGAATTGTTTACTTTGCTGATCCTTGAGGAATAGAATAGAATGTATCATAGAATAGGGTATCATAGAAAAGTATGATAAGTGGAGAATCCCAAAGGAAAGCTCAGGCAATCAGCAGGGATCTGCATATGGTTCGTAAGCCGGTGTGCAAACAGCACGAAAAAAAACCAAACTGAACAATATAAAAAAAATCAGCATGTAAAACAAGGCGTTTCAGTCATTGCAGGAAGAACAGCAGAACCAAAATGTAATCAAATTGATGCTAACTGGAAAAGCGTTAATCACCGTGCTCAAAATTCACTGGGCGGTGAGGTGGCAGAGGGGGGAGCCTGGGGAAATCCATCTCACAGGCAGCTCTGCAATTCTCTTTCCCAGCACGAGATGTCAGCAAGTGAATGCTGATTGCTGCCTGCTTGCTGGCTGAGGTTTTTGGATGAGAAGATGCAAAGGGAGCGATATCTCCCCAAGCAAAGGGACACACGCTTAGGTCCACTTGGAAGCCACCCCCCCTCTGTCTGCTGCTGTGGTTTTGGCACTTTACAAATCTCAGCAGTTGAGTTACCAAATTATCTTCTGTAATGTACGTCGATGCATTTACAGGATTTTTTCTCCCAATTAAAAACAGTCCTTTGTGGGTTTACTAGGCTATTTGCAGTCACTGAGAGCTGTATTTAGCCTGTGTGTATGTGGCTGCACATTTATGTATAACGTTAGTGCTGCTTTCCAGACTGCCTTCCTCCTAGTATTTAGGGTGTTGCATCCTCTACTGTTCAGGGCATTAAGTGCAGTCTCACCTCATTCTTTACCTGCTGCCATTTGCCTGGAGGCGTTTGCCACTTGCAGCTCTCACATCCTTTCTTTTGTTAGCTTCCTCCATGTGAAAGAGGTGGCGAAGGGATTCTAGGGATGTGAGCCATGAAGAAGAACAGAGGGGGAGCGGTCCTGGACCTGTAAGGCCCCTTCAGTGCAGGGGCTGCTGCAGCCAGGTGTGAAGCTCAGTTGCCATTTCCCAGCTCTTCACTTGGCCCAGGGGATGCTAAATGAGAATTCAAGCTGTGTTTCTCCTGCTGGAACACACTATGAAGTGGAAATGCCTCCCCTGCATAGCTTGGGGATGTCAGGGAAGCTCTCTTCCCAGGACTTAGCAATGGGCCATGTTGTGCTCAACCTGTTTATGATGAGATACGTTCACGTGGGAGTCCTTAGCTGGTCCACCTGGCTTTATTATATGGTCAAATCCTTAGAAGCTTACCTCTGCAGATAAGCAATGGGACTTTTTTTTCCCCATTAAACAGATGGTTTTCTAAAGTGTGAGGAACTGCTGGTCATCCATGAGCCTGTCCCATTGGGTCTTCCCTTAAGAGAAGGGCTTGCAGTGAGCTTTTGAGTTGATCATTGGTATGACCTGGGCTCAGGAAGTACGTCGGTGTGCTTCATTCAGGGCACAAGAAGTGAGAATGCAAGCCCAGGCTTTAGTATGTGGGATCTTTGTGAGCAAATCCCTGACCTGCCATTGGCCATGTCACATTGGTAAAAGTGGATGCTTAGAGAAGATGGTTTAGAATAAAAACTAGGAATGAATGGAATGAGGCTGGTTTAAAAGGGAGAGAGATGTGGCTTATTGGAGCTCCTTGTTTGGAGCAGAAGAAATGAGGGGAAGGAGCTTTGGATGCAACAATGAAGTGTACCAAGGGGATGAACTGAGTAGGACCACAGGGAATATAATGAGGGAAATGGGGAGATTTGCACATATAGGTGCAGAGGACCTGAAGAGGAAGTGCAATTGAAATGTAAGTAGTGGCAAGGGTCTCTCACATTTATTGAAGATATCAAAGCAAAGCATCCAAATGGTCCCTTCTGCCCTTCAAATCTGGAAATGAAATTAAGAAAGAAGAGGGGAAAAAAAAAAGAAAGCATATTGATTACATGGCAAGAGTGTTCTGACAGTGAGATCTATCAGGCAGTGGAATAGATGCTTGCTAAGTCACCTCTTGGGACTTCTGAAACCCGGCTGTGCAAAATGAATGTCTCATAGGGAGCCATTCTTCATAGGGAGAGGCTGGACTTTATGACCTTAGAAGGTCTCTCTTTTTCCTCTCCCTTTCCTTTTGCCTTTATTTTCAGTTTTCATTTCTTTCATTTGTAACCTGTTTTTCCTCCCTGCTGAGTGGAAGTTAACGCTGTGCTCTGCTGCCTGCTACGTGAGCAGTGCATAGCTGTGTGGTTTGGCACCGGGACCCTTTGGGCAGTTGTTCAATCAATCTGCAGCTGCCCTTGGATCTCCTGTAGGGTTTAGCCTCATCACATGTCCGACAGTTGTTATTAAACAGTGACCCAGAACAAAGCCCTGGTGCTGAACAGCCCAGGATCCTGGCTTAAGCCAGAGCATCCTTCAAAGAGAGGGTTGGGGGCAGCCGGTCCCTAACCCATCACTGACATGCAGAGTTTTGGCTGCCATCATGTCTGACCTCAGAAGAGATGCTGTGATGGGATGAATGCATTAATCTTGGTGATGGGATTGTGTTACATGTGATCAGCGGGTTCTATATTTACAGGATAGATAAAGCATAAAGGAGCTTTATTCTGGGACTCAAACACTTATCAATTAAGCAGGGAGAAGCATCCTGGAATGAGTAGACCGTACACTTCCAGGATATGCTAAGTGTGTTACCATCTTTAATTGGTATTTGTTTATTACTCTTGTGGCAGGAGAGAATGGCAGCTTTCTGCTACCAAGGGTTATTTGCATGTAGTGGTCAGAGGGAGGGGGCCAAGACTTCCTCCTAATTGGGAAGGGTATTAAATCCTCTGGGAATAGGGGAATGTGGTAATATGGAAATATCAGAACCTCGTAAATCCTCAAGGAAGGGATGAGAAGCGGACCCAAGTAGTGGTATCACCATCGGATGGACCGAAGCTGTAGGGTGTGGAAATGAAGTCCCTTTCTCTTTCCCCCCGAGGGGGAGAAAGTTGTTCTAGGTGTGTTTACGGAGTGCGTGCCCTTTGTTATTGCTGTTGTTGGTTAGACATCAAATCCAGTTGTATCATCTCCCTGACCGCATCTGATTGTGTCACAGCCTTTCCTACTGCTAGTAAGGCAGAAGGAGCCTTACCCTCTCACAGAATGGGAAGGAATTCCTTTCGTGAATTTGTTTTGGTGCAGATAAAAAAAGGCAAGTTAATGGCAGCATTTAGTCATCCTGATAGTCTGATTTGCCAAAACACAGGTGTAGGTAGCACTGTTTGAAATACGCCTGGGTAATGGCAACCTGGCCTTCAAGAAGGTATGAAGCTTCGTTGGGAACTACAGAACTGCTTGGGTGTCTCAAGGCGTTGTTTTTGGACAATAAAGGTAGCAATATAGGCATGATACCATCACTCCTTCAGGATTCTCTGCCTGTTAGCTCTGTCTCTTGTTCCTGAGATCTTTGAGGAAGGGGTCATTTTTGGTTGCAAGAACAATCAGTGCAAACTGTGCGAAGATGCAGGCAACCTTCTTATTCCAAATAATGGTTCACATTTTTAAGGGTTTTTTTTTTTTTTTTTTTTTTTTTTTCTAGATTTGGCAATAGGAAAACTTAATTTCTGTTCACATCTTTTTCCTTAAATCCATTTCAAAGCAAAGCAGCTGCTCCCATCACACCTCTTAGCATACCCGTGGTCCTAAACTGGTCCCCTCATTCACCCATGTGCCCTAGAAGCCCTCCAAGCTGCACAGCAGTCACTAAATCTGCATTTAGATTTCAGATCTTCCAATCCCAGAGATGTAGATCCTTGTCATACAAGGGGAGTTACGTGCAGGCACACACATGAAACAGGGAGCTGCTGGGAACCAATGCACCCCCAGAAAGATGTACCGAACTGGAGGTTGGGACATACAACAGGCAGCAGTGACACACATAGCCAACATCTGCTTAACTTCAGTGACCCGTGGGCTGCTCTGGGTGACTGTCCCTGACCTCGTGGCGCAATGGTAGCGCGTCTGACTCCAGATCAGAAGGCTGTGTGTTCAAATCACACCGGGGTCAGCATATCCCCCTATTCTGGGGTGCTGTGATGGGATGGCTGGCCCAAGGGCAGCCCTTTTGCTCTCCTGCTCCAGATCCCACAGCTTCACTTACAGGCAGCAAACGCACCCTGGCGGAGGGTCTTGATTTGCTGGGCCAGTTTTGGGAAGTATCTGCATAGAAGGTGGTGACGCACTGAACAGGATGCCCAAGGAGGCTGTGGATGCCCCATCCCTGCAGGCATTCAAGGCCAGGTTTGGATGTGGCTCTGGGCAGCCTGATCTGCTGGTTGGCGACCCTGCATATAGCAGGGGTTGAAACTGGGTGATCATTGTGGTCCATTTCAACCCAGGGTATTCTATGATGCTATTATTCCCTCATCCCATTTTTGGAAGGTAGGCAGTGGATGACCCAGCCTGGCACCATGTCTGGCACAGCTTTGCCTGTCCCTAATACCCCTCAACAAGGAGAAGTGTAGCTGGTTCCAGTTAGGGGTTTTTGCAAAAAGTCCATCTTGCAGTCCACCTGGATCCTTAGCGGGATTGGGTCTGGGGGCGGGGAGGGGGGTGTTTAAACTTTTTTCCAACGTAAGCCATTTCGTGATTCATTCCCTTCCTGTCGTTGCAGCATCCTTGGCCTTTCTCTGCAGCCTGACCCACTCTTCTGCCAACTGCCAAGACGACAGATCCAATGTTATTGAATGTGATGTCCAAGTCATGGTGGGCTCCTACCGCCAGCAAGGACCCAGGTCCTACCTGTACCTGTGTGGGGAGAGCCAAGCTCAGCAGCAGCAGGGGGACACCGGCCCTTCCCAGAGCCACACTGTGGGACTCATTGCCAGGTTAGTTCTACCCAGAAGGTATTCACTGCCCCTGCCAAATGATGGACTGCAGAAGGGGCTAATTCCTAATTCTCAGGTTGACACCAGGATATGATTCCTGATTCTTAGGCTGCTGCCAGCAGAGCAATTTAGCCTTGAGACCGCTAGAGAGCTCCGCTGGGTCGTGAAATTCATTCCTTGTGTCTATCAAAGCATTTCTATCCCCCCTCCCCTCCTCTCCCATCTTTTTAAAAGGGTTTGAGAAACATCAGAAAATCCATCTCGTAAACAGCCTGCTTTGTTCATTCTTAGGTTTTAATATTTATCTTCTGATCCAAAGCAACATCTGGTGGATGCCAATGGGGAAAAAGATTAGGCATTATGAAAAGCAGAAGCCTTTGTATTTTTTTTTCTCCTCCCCTTCCTCTCTCCCAGCAGTTTCACGAGCAAAAAGTTGCAGAGAAAATTCAGCAGGCTGTGCAGCATTTACTCAGCAAGGGGTGCTCGGGTTTTGCAAATCCAAGGCCAAGTTGCCTGGAAGTGTGAATTGTTACCTTTGCCTTTAACAGAGCTGCAGGGACTTATATCTGCAGAGCGTGTACTTCCAGGAGCGAGAGAGAAGTTCAAATTAAGGAATAAACAGATGAATTGCGCTCTGCAAAAGACACTCAAGCCCTAAATAGGGAATTAGAATATTGTTGCAGTGCTTTGTTTCAATGAGCAGTGCTCCTTAGTGCTGCCCAGGTACTTCAGTGGAGTTGCAGAGATTTGATCCTCATCCTTATCTGGTTCTTATGCCACCAGTAGTGTTATGAGTCACCAAGGGAGTTCTGGATGCCCTGTGTTGAGGTGAGAAGAATTGGTGATTACTGAACAAGGACAGCAGTAATACAGTTATAATATCTGCCTGTTGATCTGTCATCTTCACCCCATCAGCTTTTGAGCTCCGATAAACTCGAGCTGGGTTTCATAAGGAATGGATGTCTTAAGAATTATGGAATTCTTGCCAGTTTAGAGAAAATCTCAGCTAGGCAGGAAGAAATTTGTTTCCCTTTGAGGGAGAGGAAAGTAGAATTCTACCCTAATCTGTACATTGCCAGCAAGCTGCAGGGCAGGCAGTGGATATGTACAGCTGGCCAACTGGCATGTCCAAAGTCTCACTGTGCCTCGGTAGTGTCTGATAGCATCCTGGGAGATGGGGAAGATGGTTGTATTGGGGGACACAAGAACAGAGGAACTTAAGGGACAGGAGGGAGCAACTTGAAATTAAGCTGATTGATTTTGTTTCAGAACAAGAAATTTCAGGGACCTTGACTTGCCTTGCTGAGCTTTGCTTTCCTTTTGCTATTAGCAGGGTAACTCCAAGGCAGGTAATCATAGAATGGTTTGAGTTGGAAGGGACCCCTTTAAGGCCATCTGTCCCACTCCCTGCACTGAACAGGGACACCCACAGCTCCACAGTGCTCAGAGCCCATCCAGCCTGACCTTGGCTGTCTGCAGGGGCACCACTGCCTCTCTGAGCAACCTGTGCCTGTGCTTAATTGCTCTCATCATAACAAACTTCTTCCTTATATCCAGTTGAAATCTCCCTTCTTTTAGTTTAAAGCCATTTCTCCTCCTCCTATACAACCGATTCTGCTAAAGAGTCTGTCCCCTTCTTTCTTACACCCCTCCTTTAGATACCGACAGGCTGCTCTCAGGTTTCCCCGCAGCCTTCCCTTCTCCATGCTGCACAGTCCCAGCTCTCTCAGCCTGCCCTCACAGGGAGGTTTTCCATCCCTTCGATCATTTTTGGGGTCCTCCTCTGGATGTGTGCCAAGAGGTCCACATCTCTCCTGTACTGAGGACTCCACATCTGGATGCAGTACTCCATGTGAGGTCTCACAGCACAGAGCAGAGGGGCAGGATCACCTCCTTCACTCTGCTGGACAGGCTGCTTTTGGTTCAGATCCTTTCTGGCAGAGCTGTGCTCCATCCTTACATCCCCCAGCTTGTACTGACAGTGGGTGTTGCCATGACCCAGTTGCAGACCTTGCACTTGGATTTGTTGAACCTCCTGAGGTTCACCTGGGCCCATTTCTGAACCCGTCTAGGTTGCTCTGGATGGCGTCCTGTCCCTTGAGTGTGTCAACCACACCCCAAAGCTTGATGTCATGCACAGACTGCTGAGGGTGCACTCGACCCCACTGTCAATGTCATTGATGAAGATGTTAGAGAGCACCGGCCGCAGCACTGCCCCCTGAGGGACACCACTCATCACTGATTTCCATCCAGAGATTGGGCCATTGAGCCCCACTCTCTGAGTACTATCTCACAACCAGATCTTCATCTATCAAACACTCTACCCATCAAATCTTTATCTTTCCAATTTGAAGAGAAGGGTGTTGTGGGATACCATGTCAAAGGCCTTACTGAAGTCAAGATAGATCACATCAGTGGGTTTTCTCTTGTCCACTGATGCAGTTATGCAATTGTAGAAGGGCAGTAGGTAACTCAGACTGGAGAGTGATGAGGCAGCCCAAGATTACTGCTTTCAGAGAATCATAGAACCATAGAATGGCCTGGGTTGAAATGGACCACAATGATCATCAAGTTTCAACCCCCTGCTATGTGCAGGGTCACCAACCAGCAGACCAGGCTGCCCAGAGCCACATCCAGCCTGGCCTAAATAATAAGCCTTTCACTTATTGCTTTCAAAATTATATTCAGCTCTTTACTGATTACACATCTGTATTGTGGGGATTATTACGATGGTTTTTCTTTTCGCTCATTTTCCTGGTTTGGATTTCTCCAGTTCTGCTGCTGCAGATGCTTCATCCTGGTGTCAGTGGAGTGAAGGGGGTGGGAGGTCTTCTGAACCTGAGTTTGTCATGTGATGGTGATGGAAAGTCACACTGTTCATTTTACAGCTGCTTCGTTATTTTTCTTAACAATGTTTTTGCCCTTTTTAATTGTCTACATCCCAAAACCAGAGTTTAACATCTCTTCAGGTTCTATATCATATCAACCATCACTTTACGTACTGTTCTTGCTTTTTTTCAAACTTAAACCTTTTTAAGTTGTCAGTAAATTTCCCTCCTATTGTGTTCACACTCACACCTTGTGTAGAATTTCAAGTATGGGCTCAAAAGGAATTTTCCAGCATGCTGATATGTTTTTCTGGTGAGTCCATTTCTAAACCGGGTTTTGCTGAAGGTGGGAGAGGACAGAGAAGGAGGGCTGATTTCAGACGGGCAAGTCTTACTGTTAACATCGCTGCTGAACAGCTCCCTTGATTCCCTGTTGCAAATTGCACCTTCTTGTAAAACTGTGCCATTCCTTAACATCATCCTGCATCACAGATACAGGTGCACTTCTTTGAGGACAGGGGAGAGTTGGCTCTTTGCCTACAGGGAGGCTGTGGATGCCCCATCCCTGGAGACATTCAGGGCCAGGCTGGATGTGGCTCTGGGCAGCCTGGTCTGCTGGTTGGCGACCCTGCACATAGCAGGGGGTTGAAACCAGATGGTCATTGTGGTCCTTTGCAACCCATGCCATTCTAGGATTACCACTTGGAGTTCCTCCCCATTGACTTCAATTAGCAGCAAGTTGCCAGCTGAGCTGCGCTGAGCCAAAAACAAGCCCCTTCTCCCTTTAAAACAGTTGGTTATTTAAAGATGCAGCTTTTTCTTGCAGCATGAAAAAGAAGTACTCTGCAGTCTTGAAAGATAGCCCAGTCCATTGAATTATCGCGCAGGACAAGAGCGGTTCTCAAAGTGTTGCTATCAAAAGCGAGTGTAGTTCCCTACGGCTGGCTTTTGATTATTGATACAGCAGAGGGAAAGGTTCATTTAAATATAGAAATAAAAATTCACTGTTAAAAAGGTTCAGCTACTTGCAGGAAGCTTTTCTTTTTTTCTGTTGCTGCTGCTACTGTGGCTGCTTCCTTTAGCGCATTAACCTCCTCCTGCCCTAAAAAAGGGGCAAGAGAACAAAGGCCCCTACCTGCAGTTAGAGCAGCTCCTTGTTTGCTCAGTGAGCCACCACACTCAGCCCAGCTTGACAAATTCAGGTTCGCCAAATCATCCTGATTGCTGTGCTCTCAAGGAAGCTCTGACTGTTGGGTTGACTTGGGTAGAAGTTAGACTCCTGATTTTGGTGCGTCAGCAAATCCTGTTTGTTGGGTCTTCCAGGAAGCTGGAAACTCCTGAAAATCATGGTTCTGCCAAACTGATCCTCTATTTTTTTGAGTAAAAGTCTTTATGTGGGGTAGTGATGCACTGGAACAGTTGAGCTGTGGATGTCCCATCCCTCCAGTGCCCAAGGGCAGGCTGGATAGAGCTGTGGGCAGCCTGGGCTGTGGGAGGTGTCCCATTCCATGGCCCATAGGTTGGCTTTAAGATCTCTTTCAACCCAAACCACTCTAGGATTCTAAATCAGCATTTGAAGCTTCTGCTCTCCTTCCTATGAGTTGCAAGGCATATATTTAATGGGGGAGAAGAAGAAGGCATGATGGCAAAGGAAGGAATGAAAAGTGACACTGAAGTGTCCCAAAGTCTGCAGAAGTAAATGGGGAAGCCTTCCCCTCGCTTTGAGGGATCTTGGATCCTATAGCTCCTCGTAACAAAATGCAACCAAAGTCAGCAGCTGTCATCAGCAAGACCCAGAAAAAATATCTCTTCCCCACCACCTTTGCTATTACTTTCCCCTCCTGTTCAAGGGGAAGCTTTGGAGCAAATGTCTGTTAGTGTAACTGGCACATATATCGAATCTGCTTAGTCTGGGCTGTTAAGTAAGTTTAATTAATTTACTAAGTTAATGTTCCAGTGCTAGCAACAAAGCATCATTGCAATCAGCTGGGTAGCAGGAATTGGAACCCCTAAATGAGCTCATTTTTTCACAGTTGGAATTAGGGACCAGTTAGCCAGTTGTGTGGCTTTTCCAATTTCTCCACTTGCCCTAAGGGAGTTGCAAGTTATTCATTCCCTATTGCTAAGTGTGAGTAGGATGGGGAGGGGGGACATGAGCAAACCCTGCTCCATGTAGGAGTCCATCTATGATCCCAGCACTGCTGATTCCCTAGCTGTTGTCTGCACTTATCTTCCTTGGTCCTAGAATGGCATTTGCTGCTGTTTGCGATAGTTTGGAGAAGCAGAAAGGCATCACTGAGAGATATTTATGCATGTATTTTATCGTAAGCGTGCGCAGATAAAGGGGGGAAAAACAAATAAACAATAAAAGAATGGAAACAAAATTACAGAAATTTGCAAAGTTTGACAAATGGTGGCCAGGAGTTGCCACAAGCTAATGGCTTGCAATGATTAATAAGAGTAAAAATAATTGCATTTCATTAAGATTGATGACACCCCATTTAACCTCCCTTCTCGTTTCAGCCCTAAAGTGGAAAGAGATGAAGTTCTCATCTATAATAGCTCCTGTAACATTACCATGGAAACTGAGGCAGAGATGGAGTGTGAGGGAGCTAATCAGCCAATTACCGCCAAGATTACTGAGATATGGAAAAACTGGGGCCAGAACACTCAGGTATAATCAAATCTCTTTTACAGACTGATTCAAACAGCTTAAAATTAAATTTGTAATATTGTGTACATTTAAAGGAGGCAAGAAAAAAAAAAAAAAGAAGAAACAATTTAGGCTGAGCAGCAGCAATATATAATATTAAAAGCTTTCCAACTTTGAATAGCAGTTGCAATGCTGTGCAGCTGTATTCATGGTTAACTACGGTTAATCGTGTTTTATGAGACATAAATGAGCTTTACCTCATTTTCTGGGCAGTGTGTACCTTTCATTTTTTTAAAAACTCTCCCTTTTGATGTATCAATGCAAATTCTGTTCTATAAGTGTTATTGTCTGTTATTTGATCAGAAATCTTGTCCATGAGACACAGAGTTCCAGCTTTCCTATAGAGAGCCAGCATTCAGCATGAGTGCAGCTCTGCTACTGTGTGTTTTGCTCCTCTTTCGTATCCAGAACTGAGACAGGATGGTCTCTCTTGCAGGAAAACAGCCACAATGTGTTCATCACAAAAACCCATGACTGAGCTAACATCATTGTAAGGCTGGATTTCTACAAATATGGTTGCAAACCCAAACCTTTCACAGCTCTTGAGGGTGTTGCGGTGTTTTTGGAGGTGTTGAGCTGGAGTTCTGGGTTGTGCCTCTTGTGATAAGGAATTCAGAGCAGCTGAGTATTCTGTGACTGCCCAATGTCCCTCTGTCATCATCCTAAATGAGCAGTTCCTGAGATGTTGGTGGAGTTCTACCGATACAGGTGGAACGAGTTTCGCTCCTGGCTTATGAGAACAAATGCTGATTTTCCTCTGGTAAATCAAATTATGCAGCTTTCCTAGTACAGGTGAGACCTGGGAAGCTGAAATTCATTTGCTCAGGATTTATGTTAAAGCTCTTGTGGTAACTTTTATCTGTATCCACAATGAGAATTCTGTTGCTGTATCTACCACCCTGCCCCAGAGCAGCAGCAGTATTCTGTCCAAGTCATTTTGGTGTGTTTCCAGCATCAGATTCTGAAGCTTTTAATAAGCTGAGAATCTCTGAATATTTGCTTTGTAAATCTGTTTTACATGTATATTGCTCTTGCAGCCAAGCATCCTAAAATACCATTGCTGCATAGTGGTAGGACAAGGAGGAATGGTCTAAAACTAAGACGGGAGGTTTAGGTTGGATATGAGGAGGAAGTTTTTCCCCCAGAGGGTGGTG
>PPHD01023991.1:0-12278 GCA_002909625.1 Bambusicola thoracicus
GCCAGGTTGGACGAGGCCCTGGGCAACCTGGTCCAGTAAATGGGGAGTTTGGTGGCCCTGCCCGGCAGGGGGGTTGGAGATTCATGATCCTTGAGGTCCCTTCCAACCCAGGCCATTCTGTGATTCTATGATTCTGTGATTCTGTGATTCTTGATCCAGGCAATGAGTAAATTCCAGTACTTCAGAGGCAAATGAAGTTATAGTGAAGAAAGAGAGATGATAAATTTTCTTAATGAAATGTGAAAAGTTTTCTTACAGAGCTGCAACTTAACTCTTGCCAAATAAAAATTCCAGAGAGAACTTTGAGTCTAACAAAAAAAAAATGGGTCAAGTTTCGGCTAGCCTCTGGAGGAAAATATAAGCTTTCTGGGGGCTAAAATGAAGGAACAATTCTTACTGGATTTAAGGATGTGATATTAGTAATATTTTTTAAACATATGGTAGCAGTATCAGTACTGAGGCCTTGGTCAGAACTTCTTTTTTCTTCATACTGTACACAAGACAGAGCTTCTGTTTTCAGTCCCACTGTCTCATATATTTTCCACCAACGATGAGGAAAAGTCTAATAAAAGAGGAATATTATTTTCATCAAATCATTAATCGCTCATTGTCTTTTACTCAAAAAAAAAAAAAAAAAAAAAAAAAAGAGAGAGAGATTAAAAAGAGAGATGGACAGACTTTACTGTGAACTTGCTTCAGGATAGAGCATCATTAAACCTAGAGTTAGGGTAGGTGAAGGAAACTCTTCTTTTCCTACCAGAATTTACATTACTAGAAACCATAATTGTGACAAATGGTTGATGGGCTGTACTCATGAATGATAACTTTATGACAGAAACCTTCAGCATCTGAGATTTTTTCCATAACGTGGTACTGACCTTGTCCGAAAAACTCTGGTTTGGTTTAGCAGCACAAGTGCCTCCAAATGCCAGAAACAGCAGTGAGGACTGTGACATGTACAAGAAATCCCACTGTGGCTACAGAGTGTATGCAAGAGATCTCAATGTCCAGTCTTTCTTCATACACTCCTTTGTATTCAAACAATCAAAGGAATAGTAGAGACCTCTTCCCAACTTCTTAGTGATCCATAGGAGAACTTGCTGTGTTGATTGAACTACAATCCTGCCATGAAAAAGGAGACAGAAGGTGTGATACCGTCATAAGTGATGCAAGCTACATTTCAGATTATTTGATGGAAAGGCAGTGCTGTAATTACTTAATCTGATTTCTTGAAAAATAGGATTCTTCAGTACTAATTTCTACTTCAACTCTAATACCCTTGCTAATAATACAACATAACTTCTAAATAGAAGAAATTCACTACAAGGAAAAAAGTTCCTATTGATAAAGAATTCCAGGGCTGAAGAATCCATCACAGAATTAGTTAAGCAGATTTAATTGTTAATAGAACAGTTACAAATGTATCCCTTACTTTCTTCTCTAAATTAGAATTCTGATGATAAATGGTGATTTGGTTTACTGGGTAAATTAAAGCAAAAAATAAAAAAAGAGAAGAAATTGATAATGAAACAAAACATTTTGGCATGAGTAAACTCTTCATTTTGTAAACTAAAACATTGCTGTAAAGGTCTGTTAAATACAGAGTCTAATTATAGTAGCACTGCAACTGTAGTAATGAGGGACTAGAGTGTGACTGATAAGCAGAAGATAATTATGTAATAGGCATGACATGAACAGCACTTTGATAAATAACAGAGGCCTTCATGAGACATCTGTGGGGCTCTGCAAAGGGCGGACACACTAAGAAATGCTTGAAAATAGTATTTAAAGGTGAAGAGCATCCTGAGAATACACAGCTCTGCTGGTGTTGATTGAATTTTTCATGTATGTTTTGTGCATGGACAAGGTAATTATCTGGCTGAAATAATAGAATCACAGAATCACAAAGGTTGGAAAAGGCCACTAAGATCTTCTAGTGCAACGGTAAGTGCATCAGCACCATGCCCACTAAAACGTGCCTATCTGGAGATTGCTGGCATCAGGTGATTGCCTGATGCTAAAAGGAGAACCTAGTCTTCTGATCTGGGCTGCTGAGCAGCTGGACCCTGCTGTGTGGTGACTGGTTATTAGCACACGAAATCTTTGTTTGTTATCTACTGTTCTGCACCAAATGAGAAGAGTCTAGGACAAACGCAGTCCTGAGTACAGATATGCATTTAGAAGAGTTCTGAGCTTTGCCCTAGATTTTAAATTGAGACAGGATAGATTTAGGTTAGATATTAGGAGGAAGTTTTTCACTCAGAGGGTGGTGACGCACTGGAACAGGTTGTCCAAGGATGTTGTGGATGCCCCATCCCTGGAGGCATTCAAGGCCAGGCTGGATGTGGCTCTGGGCAGCCCGGTCTAGTTGTTGGTGACCCTGCACATAGCAGGGGGTTTGAAACCAGATGATCATTGTGGTCCTTTTCAACCCAGGCCATTCTATGATTCTATGATTCAATATGTGATATGGGCATTTGTGGATCCATTAGAGAAGGTTGAATGAAAGGTGCTACAAGGAAGCAAGAAAAGAAAAAAAACACAAATTCTATGATTCTATAGGCCAAATCTCAGTGATTTAATACATATCTTGGAACAAGCAACAGTCTCCACTGGGTGAAGGACATCTTGAAAGGAGCAATCAGCATCAGTTATGACTTCTTTTTCTTTAAAACAAAAACATCAACAACAAAGGAAGGCTGTTTACATTTTACAGGGGTTTTCCAATAATCATATTATTTTTCAGTGAACAGTGAGAAGAGATTTCCTAGACGGATTAGAGGAGGCCGCAAGTCCATCATGATTCCCTCTTTGATAATACTCAATTTTTTCTGTTTTTGATGGTTGTATGGTGGAGAACACAAACACTGAGGAGTCTTTCCGTCTCTACTTTTTTACTCTGATATATGCATCCTATCTTGTACATTTAGCTGATATTCAGTAGAATTTTTCTTAGAAAATCACGGAATCATAGGTTGGAAGGGACCTCAAAGATGATCTAGTTCCAAGCACTGAAAACTTTGCAGGGACAATTCCAAAAAATTTCAAAACTGTAACTTTTTCAAAAATGTTTAACCATCATATTGGTAATTTCAACCAAGAAAAAAAAATCTTATGTTTATTCTGAGTTCTTCAAATGTCTGTTTGTGAAGCTGTTGTTTCCATCCTAAACTCATGTGAAGGAGTTCTCAAGATTACTCGCAGGTTAGTGATAGTTTCTCTATTTTTCCCTTCTTTTCATCACTTTCTTCTAAAATACAGCCCTTTAAATTTGTTTATTTCTCTAGAAGCAGGTGGAAAGCAGGTCAAGAAAAGCAATAAATGCAATAAATGGGAAAATTTCCAACAAAAAACACAACTACTTTTTCAGCACATTCAAACAGTGCCATGATCAGAAATTTAGTCATGCTAAGATGTGGGGGCTTTAAAACCAAGCTCAGAATCTGAAGCACTGCATTCCTTCCTCTGCCATATCTTTATCTGTGTTGCAAATGTGCAGTGGATGTCTTCTGGGCCAATGGGACAGGACTGAATGAAATCCTAGTAAAGCACATAAGGTAGGAAATCATAACTTGAGCTGAAGCTCTAGAGATCTGCAGGTGAGACTCAGTATTCTACAAATAGAGAAAGATCTGCAATATACATGCAACAAATTCTATGCTTTCCATATCTACGTGATCTACACCTAGATCCATCTAGAGTTTTGTGTTACAACAAAAATTGTAATTTGTAGTACTACAACTGAGAAGTAGAATCCACCGCTCGCCAGTAACTCTCTTTATACCATTTCAGCTCTTTCATCTGCAGTAATAAATTAATGGATTAAAAAATACTTTGAATATCCTTTCCATTTCCTGTACATAGGGATTGTGAGATCACATTGCATTGTTTTGTCTGATTCTGTGCATACCTAGTTCTGAACAAAGATAGTGAATAGGATTATGAGGGAGAATGAGGAAAGGAGAAAGGACTAATCAGAGGCAAAACAAATAAAACTGTGAAATCTGAGATCGCAGCATTACTGTTAGATACCTGATGGGTGAGGAGTGAAGAAAATTGGATACTGTCAGGTCACAGAATCGTAGAATCATAGAATCATTGAATCATTTGAGTTGATAGGGACACTTAAAGGTCAATTAGTCCCAGTCCCCTGCAATGAACAGCGACATCTACAGCTAGGTCATGGTACTCAAAGCCCCATCCAGCCTGACACTGAATGTCCCCAAGCATGGGACATCCACCATCTGTCTGGGCAACGTATTCCAATGTCTCGCCATCCTTACTGCAAAAGATTTCTTCTTTATTTTCAGTCTAAGTCTCAAGTATTTTAGTTTGAAAACATATCTTCTTGCCCTGTCAATATCCTGCTCTTTTTGTTGGCCACCACGAGGTCCTTAAACTCAAATATACTGTGATCCCACCAGGCAAGAGAGTGTAAACACCAGTGCATGCATCAAGGAGTGGGTCATAGGAAGGTAACAACAAGAGTCATCTGGAGCAGCAAGCAGACACATGAGCTCCAGGAAGCTGGGAACACTGCCTCATCATTCTGAAACTCCTTTTACTGTGGTAGGAGAAAACTTGGCCTGATCTCAACCTCTCTTCTTGAGAAAAGGAAAAAATTAAACTTTATTCATGTTTCCACGAAGGGTTGAGTAGGCTCCAAGCGACCACTTTTGCAGACATTTCCTATTACAGTTGGAACTGGAAGGCTTTTTATTCTTTGAGTAGTTCAATAAATGACCCTGAGGTGACTTCTCCAGCAGTCAAAAGAAACAAAAATCAAAAAAGATCTTAATTTTCCTTTTTTTTTTTTCATGCACACTTGCAAACCTTAAATGCAGAGACTGAACTTTTGAGGAAGAGTAGTAATACTTCCAAGAAGACTTGCCAGTTTCGACTTCATTGCAAGCAGGAGGAAATATTTATGAAATAGTTGCATTTACGTATTAAAATATTTTTTCTGTATCAGATTGACATTAGAAATGAATATAAGAGCAGATGCTCCAGGGAAAATCAAAAGCTAGGTCCAGTGTTCTGTCCCCTGCAGTGAGAATTAGAAGAAGCCTAAAGAAAAGTACAAAAGCTGATGCTTCAGCACTATAGTCTTCTAGCCTCCAGCATTCTGCCCTCTTTGAACATTCCAAGCTAGAGATGACGTCTCTTTGAAACTCTTTGGTGAAATTTTATTTCATGTCGCTGTGAATGTGATGTAGGTTGTCAGAGGAAAGCAGTCCTTCCCAAGCTGTGACTTTTGGGCAAAATGTTGCCCATAAAACTTGACCATGTTAGACAGCCTGTGAGCAGAAGAAATGTTAGACACAGAAAGAGAGGGATGGTAGTTTGATCATCAATGAGTTACTGGCCATGGGTGGAGGAAGGGTGGGGCTGCACAAATAGGTGATTGCAGTGTTTCTGTTGACTCCCCGGATCTATTTATCAGGCAAACAACCCTTTGGGAGGTACAAAGTATAACAAGTCCCATTACTACTCAAAATTTGAACTGCATGCCAGAAACACCCCTTACTCATTTTTCTGATACTGGCTACCTGAAACTTCTTTTTTGGCTGATTAAAACCCAGTGATTTCAAATTCCAGTTCTGAGCAAACCTGTCCCATTTGTTTGAGCAATCCCCCTGTGAGCAATCTCTTTCACTGACTGAGCAGTGGCATACTATGTTTTGTTTTTGCAGTTATTTATATTCTTCTAATGAAAAAAACAAGAGAGAGAGAAAAAAAAGAAAGGACAATAAGAAGAGAAGCACAGAGCCCAGTAACCTGCTGAAACATGCCAAGTGCTTTGAATTTTTCGCACTTCTGTATTTGCCTTGACGTAGATGAGCCTGATATTGTTCATTCGCAGCAAGAACACTTTGTTGATTGGGAACATGCAGGGAATTGCAACAGGAAGTCAACTGACAGCATCTGAGAAACTGCACAGCCATGTGGATGAGATGTTTTCATTGTTCAGAAATCTGTGAGTTAGGTTCAGTATGGACATCTTCCCAGCAATTCCTTGCTCAAGACCAAGACGGTTTTGAAAAAAAACTTGATGTCCACTGATTTCCAGGAATTCATTTCTTCTTCATAGCTCAAGGCTGAGAACTAAAAAGATGGGTTTACTACTCTTTCTGATCTTAAATCTGTGAGTTACTTAAGTAAATGTCTGGGAAATCAGGTATTGTTGCAATGTTTCTTTACTACTAGCAGTTACAAACACAGTAAAATGTTCGTGATCTGAAGTTGTATCATGAGGACCTGGTAAAAACAGATAGATGGTCTGTGCTTATCACTATCTATCTGTGTCAGTCACCAAATGCATCTGTAGTTGATGTCAGTCAGGCTAAGGTACAGGTCAACAGAAAGTTTTATCAGTGTGTTCCACAGTGCTCAGATTCTTCATAACCCAAGGGAACAGCATGAAGCTGTATCAGGGAAGGCTGGATGTTAGGAAAATGCTCTTCACTAGGGGGGTAATTGGCAATGGAACATGCTCCCCAGCGTACTGGCCATATCACCAGGCCTTCCGGAGTTCAGAAAACATTGGGACAGTCCTCTGAGACACAGAGTTTGAGTTTTGCGCGGTCCCGTGTGGATCCAGGAGTTGGACTTGGTGATCCTTGTGGGTCCCTTCCAACTTACCTTATTCTGTGACTCTGCAATAGCTATACAACTTGTCTGGGGCTTTGCATATATACTGCTGGAACAAGCAATATCTACAAGATGGTAGGAAATTGGTTCTAGAACAACTTATTCTTATTGTTGTATATGCTTATGAAGTTTGAATCCGTGGATGTAAATTCAATCACAGCCTGAGAAAATCAGAGCATGTAGGACTGACTCAGGGCAGAATTTTCTGATTAGTCCCACAATATTCTATTCACCTCTGTAAAATTCACTTCTCCTTCATAGCTGATGGTCTATTTGTAATCACATACAAGAGAAAAAAAAATGGAGGGTGAATTGGAGCAGTATAATAGGCATCTTCCATGAGCCATCCTTGGAATGGAGAAAACTGAAAAATAGTAGAAGTTTTTCTAGAGCCTAGAGCCAGGACAGAAGGAAGAAAAAAAAGAAAAGAACAGTAAACTGAAGAACACTGACTTCACTGAGCTGAGATTTGCATAGACATGGGTCCCAAAAATCTGTAAAAATCAGCAGTGGATCATGGGAATAAACTGGTGAAAAAGGCAACATTTTATTAAAATTACAGCAAATTACTTCTTTAGATAATCAGTTGTCAAAATGGGAATAGAGGATGTACAGTTCTGCTGTTGCCTTCTCTCACCACATAGAATGGAATACCTGGAGCCTCAGACAGTGAAATCACTTTTTCCTAGGGCAACCTACAAGGAGGTGATGACCTATTTGAATCATGGTCTGGAAAAAATCAGAGGTCAGTATCTTCCCCAGGTGTGCAGTTTCAGTCAGAGAATACAGGAAAGCACCAAAAAAACTCCACTTATCTCATCCAGACAACTAAATGGGCACTAGCAGAAGAGTTTCAACCATTTTGAAAAGAACTCAGCAGGATACCAGAAAGTATTGATTACAGTACATTATGTCTCCTGACAAGCTCGCTCAGTGCCAAGTCAATCATGAGTGAGTTTATGAATCTGTCTGCTCCACTTAGGCTGCCCAAAATAGTCCTGCAGGGTTTCTCTGAAGTAAATGAGAGAGCAGGCCTGCTGTAATACCTAATGCATCTTCCTGTCAGCAGAAAAAGAAAATAAAATGTAGCTCTGGATTTACCGTGTGAATATACTGAAACTAAGGACTGAAGGTGGAGATGCTGAGGACTGAATGCATAGTCTGGTGTGATAGGACAAGGGGAAATGGTTTCAAACTAAAAGAGGAGAGATTTAGATTGGATATAAGGAAAAGGTTTTTAAC
The DNA here is from genome assembly GCA_002909625.1 of Bambusicola thoracicus. Classification (NCBI taxonomy): domain Eukaryota; kingdom Metazoa; phylum Chordata; class Aves; order Galliformes; family Phasianidae; genus Bambusicola; species Bambusicola thoracicus. The sequence goes on from PPHD01023991.1 coordinate 7,894, forward strand.
AACAAAAGGAGTAGAGCACCGGAACAACTTGCCCAGAGAGGTGGTGGAAGCCCTGTCCTTGGAGGCATTCAAGGTCAGATTAGATAGGGCTCTGAGCAACCTGATCTAGCTGTAGGTGTCCCTCCCTGTTCATTGCAGGGGAGTTGGACTAGATGACCTTTAAAGGTCCCTTCCAACTCAAACAATTCTGGGATTCTATAATTCTATGCCTAGAAGAATTCAGCTAGCTAGGGTTACCCAACCCAATCCATTTGTGGACTAAGGAAAGAAACTGCCCTTATGAAGAGGACATGCTAGAGAGAAGTATCTGTGTGCTGGTGGTAAGAAATACTTCTATGTGACCACAACTCTCTTTCTCCAGTGGATGGGATACTATTAGTTTGTAGAACTATAGTCAGATAATTGTAGGATAATTTGATAGCTGCGGGTGTCACTATGATCAGTGGTTGTCCCCATCTGGGTCTTCATATCCCAGCACTTTGTGAACAGACACTGTTACAGTGGTACAGGAATCGAACTCACCACTCAGTAAGATTATTAAGCAGCTGGGAAGGATTTATGAAACACATAAAGAAATTTGTTATCAAACCCTCCTTGATTTATATCCTGATCAGCAGTCTTTAGGAGATAGACATATTATTCTATGGTCTGGATTCGTTCATTCTAGCTAAATACTCTTTCAGTAGTAATATCCTTTCTGGAGGAAAAATAAATAAATAAATAAAAATTTAAAAAAGGACGAAACAAAATCTAATGCCAAACAAAAGCAAACATGCAAACCAAACAACAGCAACAAAAAGGTATTTCATTACATCCAAAGCAGTGAAAACATGTTTTCTTTTCTGTAGTGCCTTTTGTTTCTTCTCCTTTCATTCACCTCTTTACATCTCTCTTTTTTTTTAATATGTTCCAGAACATGAATGGGTGAATGATTATAGTGTTGTTCTGATTCAGTTAAAAACAAAAAGGTATAAAAACCCTTGCAGACATGTTGGTCAACAATAACTTTACAAACTAACTCCCAACAGCTGAATTTAATCTGAGTATATGGAAGCGACTGTGATATTTATATTCTCTGAGGGTGAAAACATCTGGGGACAGAGGTCTCAGCAACACCCCCAAAGATTTACATGATGGCCAAGTTTTGCTGAGGGCCCTTCGTATAGAGGTGTACTACACTTGGACAATTTTCCTGCCTTGAGAGGATGTGGCAGCAATGAAATTAATTCCCAACTGCAGTTTGGGTACCAGTCCTTTTTTCTGCCTTACCATCCAAGAGCTTCTTGAAATGTTTTCCTATTTACACAGGAGTGTGGCCTTTCAGATGGATACCTTCAAATTTCCATCCGTCTTCTAGCAGATACGTTCATGTTTGAAAACAAATATGCATGCAACAGATCAGTTTTGACACCTTATCTGAGAATATAAGCCTTGGACTGTTATGACTGTGGGGCATACCTGAGGTATGCTGAACACAATATAGCAGGAAAAACGAGAGGAATAAAACTTTCACTACCTCCCCTTCCACATCCTTCCCCTCCTCCCATTAGGATATATGTCTTCCTCATGTGACAGCTGAGTTAATATAAAAAATCATAGCCCTGGTTTTGAGCTGGCAGTGTGTGAAGTGATCATCTGCTTAAACACTTCAAGCAACTCTGGCAACTTCTTGATTGGTTTTCTTGCTCTCCCTTCAGGTCGAACAGAGTGAGTCATTTGCATTTTCATGATAAGCAGCTTCCTGTGACTCCTTACAGGCTTCAATAAGTAATCATACCCTACCTGGCTTTTTGCAACTGTCACTTCTCTTTTTCCCAGCCAACAAGTCTGCCTACCCTTGAAGGAACAAAAAATATCATAAGGTTTGCAATGTATCTACCTGGGCTGATAAGGTTTCCTTTATAGCTTTTGGTCTTATAGAATGGTTTCCGAGTTGCAATCAAATCCTTTAAATTCACATGATCACTCAAAGAAACGGAGCAAAATGAAGGATATTGGAAGTAGTTCAGCTGACAGAGGGAACTATTGACAAATGGGCTTTCACTCTTGCTTTATTGCAGAGCAATTATAAGAAGTGGGAGCTACAGTACTGGCTTTAAACATGATAACAGCATGACAATTCATATACATGACTTGACTTGCAAGCACGATCAATGAGAGTCTCACCTCAGTGATTTTGTCTGTTCTATCACCAGGTTCCTGCTCTGCCAACCAAGCAGCAAAAGCTCATTTTGCTTTTATTTAGTAAATATTAAACTAAACCACTCAGATTTTTTATTTTCCTTATCAGGGTTTTGCAAAATCCACAAGACGGGACTGGGAAGTCTCAGCCTGCCTGCATCATCTTCAGATTAATTTCTGTGTTAGACTTGCATTTCTCACTGTGAATGACAATAAACTTCCCTCTGTTAGCTGCCATTCAAATGTTCCCAGTGCGTAGAACATGTGCAAAACAGAATGATGGGGCACCAGTGTCAATGACCTTTCCTGAATAACAAGCTAAACTATTTTTTATTTGTAAATTAGAGATGTGCTGGACAAAAATATGCAGTAGGGGCCAATTAATGAAAAATCATAGAATCACTAAGTTTGGGAAGACCACTAAGATCATCTAGTCCAACTATTAACCATCACCATCATGCCCACTAGAACATGACCTTTAGTACCATATTCATCCTTTTCTTTAAAATTTCCATTCTGTCTCCAGGGTATGGATGGTAAAGTCAGCTATGCTCTTTCCATACCTGAGCTTTCTGTGTTTTCTCCAACTTTGAGATACCTGTAAAAAAAACAGATAACATCGAAGCCTGCCAAAAGGTATGGTCTAGTGCCTAAATCACCATTCTGAATGTCAGTTTTCTGTTTAAGTCTCTGTCATGGACAACTTTTGGCAAGTCATTCAATTTTCCCGGTGAAGTAAAAATGAAGATAGGACATTACATTTAAAGGATATTCATAGAATCATAGAATGGATTAGGTTGGAGTGGACTTTCAAGATGGAGTTCCAACCTCTCTGCTATGGGCAGGGTTGCCACCCATCTGATTAGGTTGCCCAGGATCCCATCCAACCCAACCTTGGATGCCTCCAGAGATGGGGCATCCACAGCTTCTCTGGGTAACCTATTCCAGGGACTCTGAGTAAAGAATTTATTCCTACCACCTAACCTAAACCTATTCTTTTTTTATTTTAAAACCATTCCCCTATGTCCTATCACTGTCAGACAGTGTAAAAAGGTGGTATTGCTCCTTCTTGTAAGCTCCCTTCAAGTACTGGAAAGACAAAGTGAGGTCTCCCTGGAATCTTCTCTTTTTCAAGCCAAACAAGCTTGGAGAGATGCTCCAGCCTTTTTTAAATTTTTCTGGCCCTCCTCTGGATTCTCGCCAACAGCTTTGAATCCTTCTTGCGCTGGGGATGCCAGGTCTGGATGCAGTACTGCAGATGGGGTCTTAGAAGAGAAGAGTAGAGGGGGACAACCACTCCTTACTGTCATCCCACTTCTGATGCAGCCCAGGATACAGCCGGCCTTCTGGGCTGCAAGAGCACACAACTGGATTCCTTTCTCTGTTTAACTACTAAACTACATGCTATATATATGTGTTTTTTTCTTTTTTTTTTTCTTTCTATTGAGAATGGATGCAAGCAGTGCCTCTTTGTCATTTATATGACACTCCATTTAAGCAGCAGAGACACTAAAAGAAGAATGTAGGTTGATTTTGGAGAAGCATTAGCATGTGAATCAGTTATTAAGGAATCTTTAATAACTGTAGTAAGTGCTTTTTCCATCCTTGGATTTCATAAGTGTTTAGTGCATATGAGAAAAAGCAGAATTTTGAGAAGCTCAGAATAGGATTTTAAACTGTGATGTCCTGTATCTATCACTTGATCTTGCAGTTCATATCCCTGTTGCATATCTCCATCAAATCCTTAAATAACTTCTTCTAATAAAAGGATATTCTTCGTTTATACTCTGTGATTCATTTTTTACCCCTACAGTGAGCATCAGGGAACCATGTTTCTTCTTGTCCTTATCTGTTTTAATCCATACTTCAAAGTCAGGTCAGGTACAGCCATCCTATTATCTTTCCCTAGTTCCAGAGTAATTGCATCTTATTCTTCAATCTGTGTTCAACAGCATATCACAGACCAACTTGGAAATGTAAAACAGGATGCCCTTCTGCCATAACAATTATTCTTTTAGCATTGATTAGAAGGGGCATCCAAGACACTGAACTAGCAAGAAGATCCAATTCAGATATTCATCATAAAGCATAGGAATTAAAAGCTAATTAGGTCACATTCCACCCTACTCCAAACACACACACAAATATAGTTAGATAGATAGACAGAGATGTGAATATAAAGGTACATATATGTATATAGGTGT